>JAOTOM010002020.1:0-87676 GCA_034440615.1 Ashinkailepas kermadecensis | reverse complement strand
TAGACTAGGTTAACTTTGTTTTTCTCAAGCTTAGCTTTATTCTTCATTATATATTACCCCACTTGAAGCCCTACTTTTTGCTTTTATTTTGCTTGTTAACTGAAAAGTAAGGAGTAAACTCCATGACTCAGATATGCGCCAGCACCGCTTTTCGATAGTCGCCAAATCGTCGACCCCGCAGTGAGAGCGCCGGGAGTGGCTGAGATCACTGGCGGATCTAGCCCACCGGTTTGGGGGGGGCCAACTTTCGGTTTTCGGCGTCAGCCCCTCCCTCCCCCCCCCCAGTGGCGCACCTAGGAATTACATCAGGGGAGGAGTCGAACGGATTTGGAGGGTGCCCCTTCTCCCGCTATTTTTGGTTAAAAGCACCGGATTTCGACCACTATTTGGCACAGGGGCCCATCTGAAGAAAAAAATAATAATTGACAACATAGTTTCCTGTATAGGGCCCCAGCCTACCTCCACCGTTTCTATGTTACCGGATTTTTGTTCTTGCTTACCAAAACGTTCACGTTCTCGTTCAACGTCTTGTACCACGTCAACGTTCATGCACGTGTACACACTGGCGGATCCGATTTTGTCAACTCTTGCTGTAAGCAGAACTTAGAGCATGGAACCCTCGATGTGTGTTAGAATCTACTATGCTACCACACTGGCTTCCAAATAATTTTTTTTTAAATTTACAATTGGAGATTATTTCATCCAGACGCTACTTTTTAACCTCGGCAAAGGTTACTGCATTTTAATTTAGTTGACTTCTGTTGGTTTCGGGTGGGGGGCCAAAAACACCATGGCCCCCCCTTTTAAGCGCTTCGGGGGGGCATGGCCGGAATGGCGCCTCCCTGGATTCGCCAGTGTAAATACATACCTCCTGTTGCTATTCTTCTTGAAAAAATCAGTCAATGTAGCCTGTCTGTTCATCTTAGCAACCCCAACACCAACATACGAAACATGCTGCTCAACTGAGCTCAACTGGTCACTCGCACAAAACATCCTGTTCAAATTCCGCTTTCGAAATCTGGCTCACTGGGTCCACTTGCCCGTTACTGGCTAAACAAACTTCATGAACCTATCTGACGAAGGAATAATGAAACTGCTGATTTCGTCATCTCTTGCTGTAAGCAGAACTTCAACAGCATAGAACCCGCGATATGTCAGAATCTACTATGCTACCATATGTGCTTCCAAAAAATTATTTAAAAATACCTGTAAAATTGGAGATTATTTCACCCGGAACGCTATTTTTTAACCTCAGCAAAGATTACTGCATTTTAATTCAGTTTACTTTCGTTGGTTTGGGGGGGCCAAAAGATACTATGGCCCCCCCTTTGAAGCGCTTGGGGGGGGGGCATGGCCGGAATGCCCCCCCTGGATCCGCCAGTGGCTGAGATGCAACATGTTGGCTCACCTTGCAAAAACGCCTGATAAATATACGTCAAATATCGTTTGTTTGTCTTTCAAAATATGCGTGTCATCCTGCCATCGTTTCATCCTGTTTGCATGAGCATGCTCTGGGAAGACCGGTGGGGTTTATGCTTGTTCATAAATCCCACCAGGGTCAGGGCTTCCCACTGAAATTTATCAATAGGAATCCCTGGAGAATTCACACTGGGAATAGTAATAAAATCCCTCGGAGACTGTGTAGGAATCCCATGCGGTGGATTCCGACAGGGAACCGCGTGGGATTCCCACACGATTGTTATATGGGGAATGTTTCATATCCTGACAAGGACAACCCCATGCAATTTGATGGGTCAATCCCATGGGATTTTTTCACTACGGCGAGGCTGACCAGGGGTGTTGTTTTACATACTTTTGAGGGAGCAAGGGCCCCCTCAATGTTGGCTTTTCCCCACCCAACCCCTCAAAAAAAATGTTCACGAATCAACACCCATGGGCCCCCAACCCCATCCACACCCCCAAAAGGGAAATAAACGCGGCACTCGGAGCGTTTTGTGGGCCGAAAATTTCTGGTTTTGCGTCATGACAATCTCACTTTCTTCCTTGATCTAGTATATTTTTGGTTGCTAAGGGGACCAGGGCTCCTTTGGCTGCGCTTTTGCGCTCCAGTAGAGCAGGGCGAAAGAAGCTCTCATAATACTATTTGAAGCAGCATGGTGTCAAAGTAGATTCGTCAAGTCATGCTCCTAGACTGAGCCTTATGACATCCCTGAACAATGAGCTAGTTGTCAACCACATGGCCTAAAAGGCACGCAGCAAATGAAACAATTTCGGTTTCAACAATTCTATACTGGTAATTGGCGGATGTCTCGTCATATTTCTCCTTTTTTTCCTGGTCCGGCCTCAGTTCATTGATTTCTGGTGACGTCATTTGTAGTAGATAGGGGATTCCAAATGGACATCTAATATTATGCAAAAACGCATATTTTCCTTAGTGGCCTCAAAACGGAACTGATTTCTGCAGGTGGCAGGTAGGTATGTAGGTTATTGCTGCGTGTACTGGAAACTAAATTTTGTCATTTTGTTTCAGTTGTATGGTCAAGTTGTTCCTTTTGAATGCTCTCTCACTCTGTAACTCGATCACTGATCTGTGATGAGTGCAAGGTTTGCAATTGAGTTGAATGATGTAACAATGTTGTTTGGAAATCATTGGTATTTTTGCAGTTTAAGCAAGCCACGAAACAAGTTTTGCACCAGTTGTATCTCCATGAAGCATACAAAGTGGTTAGGCTTGGTGAAGTTAGCTTAGGTAATGCTTTTGTTGTAAGTTATAAAAATTTCCAAAATTTGTCCAAAAATCACATAGATTTTTGTTTTCACAAAAAATGTTGGTAAATTTTTCTTAAACTGTGTTTTAGGAATTTTAGGAATTTTTTTTCGGAATACTATGTTTATGAACGTGATTCGGAAGATGCGATCACTCGTTTTCTCCGTAAATGCTTACTTTTCAATTTGAACGATGACGTCATAGTCACGTCGGTACGGTATGATGACGTCATAGGCATGGGACTGAGGCTTCGATTGGCTAACGCTACAAACGTCCACATACCTTAATGAGATGGTCCCGGCTTTATCTAACCACAGATTAATAAAACACAACTTACCACGGTTCCAGGCGGGTTCCGTCGAGAAAGGTTCCTTTGTAGTCGCTTGTGACGAACCCACACCTCTTCTCCTTCCTTCTGGCGACACGAAACGTCTCGGTGCACTCCCACCGATGCCTACTCGCCTGCAACCTGCAGGCCTTGGAACACTTAGAGCAGACAACTACGGCAGGAATAACTCTGTGGCGTCTAAGGAAGTCTAAGCTCGCTTGGTTGTCCTTATAACAAAGTTTGATTATATCATATGGCACTGGATCACAACCTACACACACCGAAGCCATTTTCAAACTGATGACCTCAAAGTGACCCCTGTGACCCCGGTCTCGTCTATCCTCACGACTTCCAACAAATAGTATGATAATTCATAATTAAATAGGAAAATCTAACCTAACCTAACCTAACATAATACAATCTACTCTTATCTAAACTAATATAAACTCATATATTTTAATTTAAAAACAAGCGTAATGTTTATCGTGACGGACCGCGAAGTGATATTTAAAAGACACGACTTCCAGCAAGCAGTATGATAATTAATAATTAAATAGGAAAACCTAACCTAACCTAACCTAACCTAACCTAACCTTACGTAATACAATCTACTCTTATCTAAACTAATATAAACTCATATATTATAATTTTAAAACAAGCGTAATATTTATCGTGACGTCATCCGTACATCACGGCTGCAAGCCGTGCTCTGCTTAGTTTTTTTTGGCGTTGTGGTGAAATAATGGTGGTGTCATCTATGTGGCAAAGAGGCAGAAATTAAGCATTTTTGACGTGAAAAAGTGTTGAATCAACTGCGTGAAGTGTTGAATGTCCCTTTAATCACGTCTGAGAAATGCCAGGTGAGGGATGGATAAATTATGCAACAAACAACAGCGGTGTGGCATATATGGCGCATTATAGATATTATCGCTAAGATTAACCGAGACGTAAGCATTTACGGAGAACACGAATGATCACATCTTCCGAATCATGTTAATAAACATAGTATTCTGAGAAAAAAAATCCAAAAACTCCGCCTAGATTCTGCAGGTACGCCAGTCCCCTAGATTAAGGAAAATATTGTTATCAGATAGTCAGGGCAAGACACAGGAACTGGAAAGTGTACCTTAAGCAGAATTTGTATCTTAGAGTAGCCACTACATTCTGCTAATATTTTGCCGTCAGTCAAGATTTCTGAAAAAGAAAATATAGAGATTAAATACAGAGATTGAATACAGAGATTGAGTATAGAGATTGAATACAGAGATTGAATGTAGATATATAGAGATCTCTATATTCTGAATATAGAGAAGTTAAGCTACTCGTCATGTTTGATTAGTATATTATCATGGTTAATCTATTCAATATATTCATGCAACAATGTGCAGAGATTTGAGTGCAATGCAGCTTTAAATGCACCCAGGTCCGTTAAGGTTACTACATCATCAGGCAATGAGTTCCAAGTGGCACAACATCTGAGGCTAAAAAATATCTTCCTACAATCCACTGATGCACGCCTGTGAGCCAATTTCAGTGAGTGTCCACGTGTGTTCACCAATGGTGCCAGCACAAACATGTCAGGGATCTTAATGGCAGAATGACCATGAAAAATCTTCCAACATTTGATAATGTCTGCTCGAATCAATCTACCTTTCACTGAGTACAGACCTAGTTTCCGTAATCTGGCACCATAATCCAGACCTTCCATCCCCTCTATGTTTCGTGTCCACCTTCTCTGTACTGATTCTAGTCGCCTCAAATCACCTATGTAACCTGTATTCCACACACACGATGCAAACTCCAAAAGAGGCCTGACATGAGCAATGTATAGGGTTTTCATAAATTCAGGAGAACGACATAAAGTAGAACTTAGTAGGTTGCTGGCCAGACTTCCAGCTTTCTGTACTATACCAGCAATGTGTTGATGGAAACGCAAGTTTTTATCTACTGTGATACCTAGGTCAGTATGCATCTGAACAAAGCTTACCTGAAATCCATCTAGGTAATAATGTGCATAAGGGCCAAGATTTTTCCAGTCATATGACCCACGGTGTGCTTTGAGAACTGCACATTTTTTGGAGTTCATTGCTAGTCCCCATGACTTGGCAGTACTAACCAGTGTATCAATGTCCTTTTGACCCTGTGAAATGCCAGCCAGCAGGTCTGTGACAGATTTGTACTTCAGTTTCATGTATATTTTTAGGTCATCTGCAAAAACCTTGAACTGGGAGTGTATACCATGAGGCACATAATTCACATAAATCAAGAATAACACAGGACCTAGTACAGAGCCCTGAGGTACTCCACTTAGAACATTCTTTGGTTTGCTGGAGGAGCCAGAGACAAGCACTATCATTTCCCTCCCACAGAGAAAATTTTTGATCCAGGTGAGGATTATCTCTGAAATTCCCAGAGCTCTCAGTTTTGTTAGTAGCAGCACATGATTAACAACATCAAATGCCTTTGAAAAATCAAAGAAAATTACATCCACCATATAGCCCTCATCTAGCCATGTAGAGACAGTCTCATATGTTAGCAGTAGTTGATCCTCTACAGAACGTCCACGACGGAAGCCAAATTGTCCTTCGTCCAGCAAATGATGGACCTCCAAATATTCTGTAAGCTTTTCAACAATTACACGTTCCAGAATTTTACATGGTACGGAAGTAAGACTCACCAGGCGATAATTTAGTGGATCATGCCTTGAACCCTTTTTAAAAATGGGAATAACTTGTGAAGTTTTCCAACTATCAGGAAGACTTCCAGTAGAAAGAGATGAGTTAAAAATTATGAAAAATGGTTTCATAAGCTCCTCACAGCAAGATACAATTAACTGAGGGTGGACCCCATCAGAGCCCATGCTGGAGGATCCATCAATCTGACTCAAAATTCTGAGCACCTCAGCTTCAGTAATTTCAATACTCTGCAGCACTGGGTAGATTGGTGCGGGGCTGGGTTTTCTAGCCTACCCTTACAGTATACCGAGGAAAATGCCCCTGCAAATATATCAGCCATTTCCTGGCAGTCACTTGTTAGCCGATCAGTTGGTTTCCCTCTCAATGGCCCCAGGGATGTTCTGCCGATTTTTTGGTGTCGAATGTAAGAATGAAATTCCTTGGAAGATGGTTTGCGAATTAATGACAATTCATACTTGACCTGGGAATGAATACTAAAATTTCTATACTGTCTGTTTAAATCTTGGAATGATCTCAGTGAAACATCTGCCTGTGAAGACTGTCTCCCAAATTGGTTTCTGTCCTGTTTGTACTTTATCCAAGCATCCTTTCTCCTGCTTAAAAGACTTTGAGGAGGTCTGGTTGGCCATGGAGGATGCGCCTTTGGCACAACTCTCGGTATATATAAATTTGTAAGGGCTGCTATTATTTCTAGGAACCTTTTGTACATACCACTAGTGTCTAAATACTGAAACTCAAGGTTCCAGTCATATTCGGACAGACGTTCTTTAATAGCTAAGTAGTTCCCTCTGTGCCAACACCTTTGCATTGATGTGTTGCTAGATATGGCTGGTTTACTTGCCTGGAAATAATAGTCAATTAGAACAGGACAGTGCTGGCATTGGGGAAAGGGGGGGCAAGATCTCTACCAGTCCAACCCTGTCTATTTCAGATGTTAAAATTAGGTCCAGCGTGTTTCCAGAATTTACAAAGGTAGGCTGGTTAATCCATTGAGTTAGGCCAAGCATATGAAAACAGTCAACAAAAGATCTATCTGTGTGAGTAATACCCACTGTGTCAGCAACACCATCTGGCCAGTGCACTGATGATAAATTAAAATCTCCTAGAATAATTATCTCTTTACCATCACAAAAATCAGCCAAAAAAGTTACAAGTGCCTGGTTCTGGCAATCAGAGTTTGAGGGAGGGCGGTAAACACACACTATGTATAGGCAGAAATCCTTCAGAAAAATAGCATGAACATTGGAAGTGGAGACCCTGATTGATTCAAACTTAATTCCATGTTTCACATATAAACAAACACCATGCTTAGGAATGGGACCAGTTGTATCAGTTCTCACTATCTCATAACCTGCTATGTCTACAAATGAGCTAGGAACTGTTGGCAACAACCATGTTTCATTTACTGCTAGTATGTCAATTTTTAAATCTGAGAGAAAGGCAGATGTGTACAGAACTTTGTTTTGAATACAATTTAGGTTCACCAAGGATATGCAAAGTCTGGAAAAGCACAAAACTTGCCTGATAGCATGCAAGGGAGCACTACATGTTAGTTTAAAGGTTTTTGCTCCTCCGTGTTTCCATGCCTGCGTCTGTAAAACTCTTGACGTTGGGTGTATGTTAGATCCCTATGAATGTAAAGGGACTTTAAATCGTCATGTTTTGCCATTTCTCTAGCCTTTTCCAGAAGCAATTTTCGTTTATCACTATCAGCTATCTTATCCCTATAAATATCTTTTTCCTGGCTAATGCAGACAATATCTGTCACGACAACCTCATGTTCATGATCCTTTGTGCTGCTGCCTTCACTTTTTGTTGAACTTCCGGCAGGGATCTAGCTCCAGAACCACGGATTCTTTGGGTTCCTTTGAAATTTGTTATGTGGTGTTTGTTGCGGTGATGAGTGTCTTTTCCAGACTTATGATATCTTCTTTTTACATACTTATCCTGTATGGGCCCTTGTGGGTATTAGGTGAAGTATAAACTAACTAAAGTAAAAGTATAAATGTATGAAGTATAAACATCTTGGTAATCTGTACCCTTTGGCTGACACATACTGCCAAGGTTAGTGATTTGTAAAGAGGTGTACAGTGGGGAACAGTGACGTCACAGGAGTCAGGGTAGTGACGTCACGACGTCACAAGTGCCGATGTCCAATTTTCTTCGGAGGATTCTGGTTTTCCGGTTAGGTTAGGTTAGGTTAGATTATATTATATTATATTATATTATGCTATGATACATTTTGTATATTATGCTACATTATCTTAGTCAAGGTTAGGTGGTAATCTTTACTGACACCCAATTCATGTGACGTCACTTCCCTGACTCCTGTGACGTCGCTGTTCCCCACTGTACACCTCTTTACAAATCACTAACCTTGGCAGTATGTGTTGGCCGAAAGGTAAAGATTACCAACATTGTATGACTTTATAGTTTGGTTAACATCATGCCACCACTTATTTCCTCTGCAAATCCATACTTTTCAGTTGGGAGGTGAAATAACACCCAAAGAGGGGTTTTGACTGGGGTAAAGGGTAATGTTACCATAAAGGGTAATGTTCAACATAAATAAAATTGTAGCATAGCCAAGCAATTACCTAACCTAACCTACCATTCAAGATGACACATTCTTTTTTAAATGACAAATTTTCAAACAATTTTTCTCTCAAATATTCTCAAATTAAAGAAACTAACAAAACCTAACCTGACATAACCTAGCCAGACCTGTTTTGAGAAGCTTTTTGTGGGGAGGGGTTTAAGAAAATTGTTTTGATAGTTTTTCCAACTTAAAACAAAGGCCTAACCTAACCAAACCTGACCCCTTTGCTTGCTTCATATGAAGGTAAAATGTGTGTAAAACTCTAAAACTATTGTGGATCCTTAAGCTGCAACAATGCCCTTCCTGTTACCAGGACACCATACAGCACTATGCTTCCACCAAGCCTTCCTATGGGATTATGAGATGAGAAAATGAAGTATAAAATCTCAAACTATCTAGGTTTTCTATCTTCCTTCAATTTGGAATGACAATTTTCTCCTTGCTTAGCTGTTTTTTTTTAATGGGTACAGGACAAGAGTAGCCAGGAGTTAACCAATGGAGCGGCTCATACCAGAGAGCCAACATTGCCCATTTTAATGCCCTGATTTTACCCATTCTGTTTTCAACAGAACCTGTTTTTCATTTAATTGTATTTTTGTTTCAATTTTATATTTTAAAAAAAGATCCTTCCAGTGGACCCATCATGTTATTGCCCAAATTTCATTGATTTGTCACAAGTAGAGCCATTCTCAAAGCACCCCAAAGCACAAATAACTGTTTTTTTTTTATAACAGGTGTTTTGGGAGTTTTTGATTTTTATTCAGAATACTATGTTTATGAACGTGATTTGGAAGATGCGACCACTTGTTTTCGGTGCTGATGCTTACTTTTCAATTTCAATGATTATGTCACATCAGTATGGTATGATGACATCATAGGTATGACACTGAGGCTTGGCAGGCAAAAACCCATAAGGGAGGGTGCAATCCCCCATGCTCCCATTATCGGGCAGGGTTGAGCAAAGACATTAATGGTGTCATCAAGGTACGAAAGTAGTTGTTTTTATGATGTCTTCCAGTTTTAATGTTTGTTTTGTGTGAACATTGTTATAATAATCAATTTTGTTATAATTATTGTTTGGGAGGCCTTGCATAATCGGAGTCCATGCCAAGTGCAGGCATGTTTCATGGACTGTGAACCCACCTTCCAAACTGGAAGTTCCAGTTGTTCAGAAGCCAAAGAGGTTGTCCCAAATCAAGTTTGGTCAATGACCTCAAATTACTTCAGAGTTTGGAATGGTAAATTGGCTATGCAAATATGTTATCTGAGCTGTTGATCACCCTACCACCTATAACATTGGCCATTGGTGTGCAATAAGGGAACTTAATTGCTGATAATTTGAGATGTTGGGGGAAAACGACCTGATGAGCTCTCTCCTATGCTGTCATGGTCCAGTGAGCTGACATGACATCTTCAATGTTGTGCACCATAAGATAAGCACAGCTGCAGCTCTGTCCAGTAGCGGCATGCATACCTGCGCTGTTCGTTCCATGGTAGCAAAAAAATGGAGGTTGCATCAATCCAGGTGTATGGTGTGGGTTGGACCCACGCAGTGTAGGGGAGTGGGAGGGATGGTCATTTTGACACTGGATTTTTCTGAGCAGGTTTGTTATGAACCGGTCATGCTTTGGCTGTAAAATCCGACATGCTTTCCCACAGTTGATCAGCATGCAATATGTACAAAATTGAGATCTGGACAGATAGCATTGATTGCACTATACACTTTCAGTCTAAATTCTGCAGTTGAACTGGAATTCATGGATCGGGTGGTGGGGCCAGGGTTCACGCAACAAGCTCTGCTTAGCAATAGAACCCTGGTTCATAAAGCCACCCCAGCAATAATTCGGATTAAATTTATTTTAAAAAATTATAAAATTAAATGAAATAAAAAGGTTCAAAATGCCACCTCATAGCAAGTTGCCAGGTCAAATGAAGGTTCAAACTGGAGATAAAAAAAATATATAGGTAAATCACTTTGACGACACCTGGAATATGTGTAGTGGGAAATCATGTCCTGAAAACATCTGGGTTTCCAGACAATATGAGATCAGGTCCAAGAGATATGACCTGAAACAGCCCAGAAGTATGTGTATTCCAGGTGCTCAAGGTGCTAACTTTGGCATATGACAAAGTAAAGCTCACTAAGCCATGATAACTGTGCGTGCCAAGTTTTTCTGATCTGATTGGGGCCCAGAACATCTATTTGACATGTTGATTTGTTGTGCAAACTTTGCTGGAAATTGTTGAAGCAAAAATGCATTTGGGTTTGTATTTGCTATTTGCATATGGGTGCAAAACGTAGTTGTGCTTTGGTGTTTGATGTGGCTACACATTGCATTTTACTGCATCCCCATGATTCTTAGAACACAAGTGAGTTGGGTGAGGGGTCAGTGTGACCCCCTCACCCCCTTCCTGCCAATAGAAAATGTATGCTGCACTGTGAGGGTTAGCTGATTCTTATTATTGTAGTATTATCACTCGGATATGTGTTATGGAGATAATTGGTAGAAGGCCTGTTTTGCACTTTTTTTAAATTGTGCAATATTAACAAATGCAGCCATGTGTATTTTCAACCACGTTATCATAACACAACTTTTTTACAGTTGTGATCTGGATCGGTGTCCTATTCAAGTACAACACCGAACATTATGTTGCTGCTACGCCATCACAGGATCCGAGCTGGGTTGAGACAAGCTCTGGTTCGCCTTTGCTCAACACATGGCGCAGAAAAGGTTCGCTAAATGTGGGGAATTTCGCTATGGAAACAACATCAGGGTATATTATGGTTTTACATCAATTCTCTTCATGCAATGCTCATGGGTGTAACATGACGCGAATCTGAGTGGTTTTCACGCTGCACGGCTGGTCGTGTATGGCTTTGTAGCATGTATTGAGCTGCACGTCATTGCGACCAACAAACACAAGTCAATCCATGCCATAGCTGCTCCATATTGGAGGGTTCACATGGTGGATTCCAGCTTCCATAAAGGCAGATGAATGCTACCCATAACTGAGATGAAGTTCCCATATGTAGATACACCATGCTTCATCCAACAAACATTAAGCAGAACATGATGTGTCATTATGCATGCATGCATACATACATACATACACACACACACACATACATACATACATACATACATACATACATACATACAACACACACACACAAAAAAAATACATACATACATTAATATATAGATATATATATATATATATATATATATATATATATATATATATATATATATATATATATATATATATATGAGCACGTCTAGGGGCCGGGAAACATGCTGCTACTGCTGGAATGTCAACTCTATGGCAGTTCTCAGGCAACCATTGGCAACCATTGATGAAGTGGTTGCAACAAAAAATAGGCCCCCCATGATTTAAAGCCTCTTCTTATGCATGCATAGCTCTTTGTTGCGTCTTGTATAATTGCGCTTAACGCATCGTAAATACACTCACGCCACGACTTCGGTCTGTATATTTCAATATGTGAAAGTTATGAGAACACTGGAGAGCACCTGTCCTGTAATAACGGAATGGCCGAACAACGGAAGTCTCTTGAGTCCCTCCTCACCAGTTTTCGAAACATATTATGAAAGTAAACAAATACACTTTCGATACCGTTGCGCCGATATGACAACGGGACAAAACAACCGCTCGTCTCGGAAAAAAAAGCAACTACGTGTCCTGGGTAACATCAGCAAATGTCAGCACACAAGACACACATCACGGTTCGGTCAAGGCGAGTACCTCTGGGGGTCACACCGTCCTCGCGCTTCGCCGCGGTAGAGGACTCGGCTCGACGGGACCGACTGGACTCCGAGCACAAAACGGAGAACCGTGCGAAACCTTAGCATCCCTCGCGACGGGTGGCGCGTCCAGTACTGTGTCCGGTGGCTCTTCCTGCCTGACTACAGCACCCGTCAGGTCCCTGGCATGCACCCTCCGACCGTCGTCTAGACGGTAGCTGACGGGACCTGTCCGGGCAGCCACACGAATCGGCCTGACTCCTGCAAACTTTCGAGTCCGGTGATTCCTGACCCGCACTACATCTCCGGTTTCCCACGTGAGAAGCGTCCCCGCACGCTTGTCGTGCCGGAGTTTGTATGCGGCCTGCTAGTGTTGAACGTTATCAGCCACAACCGGATCCCTGCTTGCCTGCAGTGGAAGGACATCCATGGCCGTGCGCATATCACGCCCACGCATGGCACGACACGGGGATATCCCGGTCGCCGGGTGCATTGTGGCCCGATAGCTTTGCAGGAACTTCTGCTCGTATTTACTCCTTGGCTGCTTTAGAAGAGCTGCCGTCTGGATCGCGGCCTTCACCGTACGGTTGAAGCGTTCGACCATACCACAGCTTTGTGGCGAGTAGGTGGAGCTAAATATGTGATCCACCCCCACCGAATGCAGGTGCTAGCTCTGCCGACCGAAACTGCGGCCGTTATCTGTTATCTGTCACCAACACTTCCGGTACTCCTTCCCTGGTGAACAAACAGGTGAGGAAGTCCACTACTGTGTTCGCGAGGACATCTGAGCATAACGCAACCTCGGGCCATCGGCTATAGACATCGCATACCACGATATCGTAGCGTTCCCTAGGGTTTCCCTGCAAAGGGCCGATGAGATCGACCATGACCTTCCGCCATGGACCGGCGGGTAGCGGAATAGCCTGTAAGGGTGGACGGCACGGCTTGACATGGCTCTCGTGGGTAGCACACAGCGTGCAGACACGAAGTAGCGCCTCAGCTTCCCGGTCCATCGATGGCCACCAGAATCGTTCTCGAAGGCGCCGTTTTGTACGACTGAGCCTCTGATGCGACTCGTGGGCATTAGCCACCACCTGGCATCGCAGCACGCCCGGTACCACGAGTCGGTCTCCTCTGAATAGAAGTGATCCCTGCACGGACAACTCGTCCCGCACAGGAAAAAAAACGCTGCTGCCCGTTCGTCTACCTCGCGACGAGACCGCGGCTATCCGTCCAGCTGTCGGGATAGCCCGTCTGCAACAACGTTAGGGACTGAAGGAATGTACTGGACGTCAAAACCGAACTCCATCAATCTTGCCTCCCATCTGGCCACTCGACGTCCAACCCGATTGGAACCCTTAGGACCAAAAATGGAGCAAAGTGCGTGATGATCGGTGCGCAACAAAAATGTTCTACCCCACAGGAAGGGACGCCATTTCTCAACCGCCCACACACAGCATAGGGCCTCCTTCTCCACGACGGAGTAAGACCTCTCAGCAGAAGAGAAAGTTTTGGATCCATGGCAGACAACCTGCTCGACCCTAGCATCCGACAGCTGACTGATACGTGCTCCACGGCCTACGTCGCTGGCATCACAAGTGAGGATGGTACGGAGAGCAGGGTCGAAAGAACACAAGCCCGGCGCGTCAGAAATCGCTGCCTTTACCCGGTGCACCAGTTCCGAATGGTCTCTCTTCCACTCGAATGGTTCGGCTTGCAGAGCGGATCGCAGGGGTTCCACCAAGGTGGAGAAACCCGGCACGAATCGTGAATGGTAACTGACGGCGCCAAGGAAGGACTGCAACTCCTTAGCAGTGGTCGGATCCGTGCACTGCACCAGTGAAGCTACTAGCTCTGGATCTATGCGGATTCCACCTGCCGCTACCAAGTACCCTAGGAACTGGATCTGGGTCGCTCTGCGACAACACTTCTCCTCGTTGACCCACACTCTGTGAACACGGAATGCCTCCTCCACTTCCGCTACTCGGCGATCATGCAATGTGCGCGTGGGGGCATGCACCACTGCATCATCCAGGTACACTGCAACACCATCAACACCATTCAAGATGTTCTCCATCACCTGCTGGAAACATGGTCCTGCAGAGGCTAGGCCGAAGGGGATACGGGTCCACCTCATCAGGTCATGAGGAGTTATGAACGTTGTCAAATTGCGGCTATCTGGATGCAATTTAACCTGGTGGTAGACATCTTTCAGGTCAAACTTAGTGAACCACTTGCATCATGCAGGCCATGCAACATATCCTCTATGTGAGGCATTGGATACCCATCAATCACAACAGCACGATTGACCTGCCGCAGGTCAATGCAGATTCGAATATCACAGTTTCTTGTCTTGCCTACTACCATTGGCGATACCCACTCTGACGTCTGAACATGCTCTATGTAGCCAGCCTGCTCTAGTTCAAGCAGTCTGGTGCTCACCTGGTCGCGGATGACCCAAGGAAGCCTGCGGAGGGGCTGGCGGACTGGTGGAATGGCTGGGTTGACGGTCACTTTGTGCTGGAAACCGGTTATGGGAGCTGTGGCCTGTTTTGGAGCCCCCAAAGTGGCAGGATGATCAGGATGTTCATCCTGCGACAGAGCACATACCTTGACAGTGATAAATTATTCGCGAAATAGGGTGGAATATATCACTTACTGAGTACTGAAACGACATCCTCCCCAAAGAAGTATCGAATATCGTGCTTCTTGGTGCGTATTTGTGAATCATTCATTCCTCATTTCTAACGGCATTCCTTCTACAAGTATCATGCTTATACTCACCATAACGGATCCGGGATCGTGATAACGAACATTCCGTAGCGAAATTCCAGGTGAAGGGATCATCTATGATGTGCTATGTTATACAATGCCAGTGTATAGCATGTGTGTTTGTATCGTTATCGTTTTATATCATTGTCACCAAATTAGGTACCTCTCAAAACATGCAAAGCGAGAACAGTAATACGTACGCAATTGCCTCAAAACTGGGTTTGCAGGACATAACAAATTGTATAATATTGTTTCCATGACGATTTCGACATCCTGCTGTACTCGTTTCGACATCTCACACCTAACGAGAAATCATTATTTTAGCACTGTACCTTGTTATCCACAACATTCACTCGGAACACTTTCATCCGGTCCAACCCCATGATGGCACAACCATGTGGCACAACATATAGCCTGGCAATATGCTCAACCCCCCTACACTTCATCTGCACACTACGTGTACCCAACACTTGAAGACTGGAACCCTGATAGGCATGTAAACAATCAACAGTTTTGTCCAGTGGCACCTCACGTACCCAGTGTCTTGGCATACCTCCTTTGCCACAGTTGTGGTATTTCTGTCCCTTGGCAGGACAGTTGGGTGACTTCGCATAGTGTTGTCCACCATAGCAGAGGCACTTTGGTGCTGCCCTCTGGGCTTGACGTGCTGCTCTCGGCACTGGTGGTGCTGCTGCACTCCGGGAGCGAGAACCACCGAGCAGCACCACAGGGCACAGCCTGTTGGTATCGGGTGGGGCGGGCTGTCTTGCCATGTACACTCTCCACCCTCTCCACCCGTTTGCGCTGTCTGGACCTCACCGTGGTAGGAGCCTTGCGTGACTGCAGCTTCACGTTCTGCTGTCTCTACCGTTGACGCAATGACTAGAGTCTTTGCTAGGTCCAGAGTTGATTCCCGAAGCAGACGCTGGCGTAGTCGAGATGACAGGGTGTTCTCTACTACTTGGTCCCGAATGAATTCGTCGGCCGCGTTTTCGTAATTACAAGTTGCCGACATCTGATGCAAGACATTCACCCATTGAGCTGTAGTTTCACTGGCCAACTGGCCACGGCTTCTGAACTTATGCCTCTCAGCAACAATGTTCGTCTTGGGTGTGTAACACTCACTTAAGATGGACGTAGTTTGCTCCAAGTCCGTTTCTGATTCCGACTTGACAGACGGCGGCATACTATGGCAGATTCGCTGCCCCTCCGTGCCGAGCGCGTTAAGTAGCAGCGCCCGTCGGCGCGCAACCGAGAAGTGCTCTCCCCCAACAGCAAGCAAGTACGTCCGGAACAGAGGCAGCCAGCTCACCCACGGTGCAGCAGGGTCCCCTGGAGCCGGAAGAAGCGGCGGCGGACCAGGTGCAGACATCTCCATGACAGTCGTGGCGCAATTCGCAGCACGTGAGCCTTTCAACAATCGCACCCAACGCGAGTCACGTACCGCCTGGTCGCCAGACTCTTGTTGCGTCTTGTATGATTGAGCTTAATGCATCGTAAAAACACCCATGCCACGACTTCGGTCTGTATATTTCAATCTGTGAAAGTTATGAGAACACTGGAGAACACCTGTCCTGTAATAACGCAATGGCCGAACAACGGAAGTCCCTCTTGAGTCCCTCCTCGCCAGTTTTCGATACATATTAGGAAAGTAAACAAATACACTTTCGACGCCGTTGCGCCGATATGGCAACGGGACACAACACTCTTGACACCCTGTTGTTTGGGCACTGTGTAGCCAATGCAGTTGATGCGCCCAAAACTCGAATAACTAACTAACTGACACCCTGCTGTTAAGCCATTTTTTGGTGTATGACAAATGCAGTTTGACTGTTAATCCTCTTGTGAGAAGCTGGCGGCCGTTTGCCGACAAGTCGTTCCTGTGAGAGAATCCCGGTGCCCAACAGTCTGATCAGTTGCCCGATACCAGTGCCACTGAACCGGAAACGTGCTGTTGAACCAGGAACACAGCTCCTGAACATGCCACTGCAATGGTGTTGATACACTTGTGAGTCCGAGTAGTTCACTAAGCAGGCTGTGACTGTGTGTAAATTTAGGAACAGGTTTTACATTTGTATGATAATTTGATGACATTCGTAGGCCTGCTGTGGCTTTGCTAGGCGTTGTCAGGCGGCGTCATGCGGCTGTTGTTTTGTTCTGTTTGCATATCATTGGCGAATGTTGTCACTCTGAGCATGTTAAAAACGTTTCCCCCCTGATCGCATGCTCATGAAATCACGTCATATGCGTGTGATCTGACCAGGCTGGTGATGACATGTTAATATGGTGTGACACCTTTCCAGAATGGTCTTGTACTGTGTGTCTACAAGGATGGAGACAAGTGGACCCTGACAAAAGAAGCTAATAACTTCAACAGTAAAATCGGCGGCCGCCTCACGAAGGTGTTTGAACAGTGAGTTCGTTATGTGTATTCGTTACCACTTCACGACTGTATTTCTGCTATATGTTGAAGGGCATTCGCGCGCAATAACGTTCCCACCTGTACCAATGTGACGATCCATTGCTCATCAGCGCCACGGTTTCAATGTGTGAAGTGGGTCATGTACCACATGTCTAGGGAAGTCATGTACCACATGTCTAGTGAAGGACCCTCGTGTCAGTCAGCGATGGTCCGTCCCCGGCAGCGGAGGACCCACGGTCAGTCAGTGATGGTCCGCCCCCTGCAGTGAAGGACCCCCGGTCAGTCAGTGATGGTCCGCCTCCGGCAGTGAAGGACCCCTGGTTAGTCAGTGATGGTCCGCCCCCGGCAGCGGAGGACCCTCGTTTCAGTCAGTGGATGGTCCGCCCCCGGCAGCGGAGGACCCTCGTGTCAGTCAGTGGATGGTCTGCCCCCGGCAGCGGAGGACCCTTGTGTCAGTCAGTGATGGTCCGCCCCCGGCAGTGAAGGACCCTCGTGTCAGTCAGTGATGGTCCGCCCCCCGCAGCGGAGGACCCCCGGTCAGTCAGTGATGGTCCGCCCCCGGAAGTGAAGGACCCTCTTGTCAGTCAGTGATGGTCCGCCCCCCCGCAGCGGAGGACCCCCGGTCAATCAGTGATGGTCCGCCCCCGGCAGCGGAAGACCCTCGGTCAGTCAGTGATGGTCCGCCCGCGGAAGTGAAGGACCCTCGTGTCAGTCAGTGATGGTCCGCCCCCCGCAGCGGAGGACCCCCGGTCAGTCAGTGATGGTTCACCCTACGCAGCGGAGGACCCTCGTGTCAGTCAGTAATGGCCCACCCCCGGCAGCAACCGGAAGGGTCAGAGACTATCGCGCTGTCTTTGCCGTTTGCTGAAATATAGTAAATATAGCGCAGTCCAGTAGCAGCTATTTCGAAACAAGTTATCGCGGTCCAGACAAGGGCTCACTAGCTGTCACTCAAGTTACAAGAAGCTTTGGGCTTACCAGCATCTCCTAACTTCGCTATGCTTACAAAAAAAGCAATTATGCCTACCAACGCTTTACTTCTATTCTGTCTTATAGGCCTGTGTCTAAATGCAAAACTGAATGACAGTATATCAGCATTAAATGTTTATCATTGACAGTGTATAATGTTGCTTGTATGTCAACATTTGCACACGATGTTCCCATGCTCGTTAGTGACTATATACGATGTCCATGAATCGGCGCCGGTGTACCGGCCCCTGTGTGACAGTGCCGGTGTACCAGACAGTGCCGGCATAACGAGCCCCTGTCTGACAGTGCCGGCATAACGAGCCCCTGTCTGACAGTGCGGGCGTGACCGGGAAGCTGGCGAAGCCTCGCATCTTCTACGACCTGTCGGACGAGTTTCCGTGCGTGGCTGTAGTCGGCCTGGGCGAGGCGGGCGAGCAGACGCTGGACGAGGCCGAGCTGGTGCACCAGGGACGGCAGAATGTGCGCACGGCCGTCGCCAGTGAGTGCTCGCTGTCACACCGACGCCGACGGAGTCGTGCACTTCCTACACTCGGCACTGTCCAGAAGCTTGTGCGAAATAGTGTGTGCGCCGTACTTTGGTTCCCCGATGTTCGACGTCAGCTGCCTTTTCGGTCGGCTCAATCTGTGCTAAGGAGTATGGTGCGCGATGCATCATCTCGGTCTGCTGTGAAAGATAAGCACTGTCAGAAAGTTCAAATTGCATCGGTATTTGCAGGAGGAAGGAATTGAGGGATTGAATTTCATCGCCTCTTCCCTCACCTCACCTGCAATCTGGTTTGAAGTTTCTGCCAATTTGTTGTAAAAAGCGGAAACCGACTGGATGAAACTAGTTTTAGCCAACTGCTAGTGGCTGAAGCTGGCTAAAACTACGCTATGGCGATGTTCTGTCCACTTTGTCTTGATGGCGCAATACCTGCCACCGAATTCAAGGTAGACTGGTTCATAAAAACGGCTTCAGAATCAGCACAGCCAGTCTCTTTTCCACTGGGTTGTGCTGGGAAAATTTAAGAAAGTGATATTATTTCCGTGTTCCTTTAAACCTTCGACAGTGTGCTGCGCTATCGTCGAACATTTAAAAGGTTTAGTTTCCTTTTCCATCTTCCATGCCCTGAGGGAACTAACAAACCGTGAAGTGCAAGTTTCTAGGAAGAGATTTCATTGTGTCCTCCTCCAAACATACCTTGACATGGTGTGGTCCACCTGTGCAACATGGGCGCAAGATGACCAAAGCAGTCGGCGCGCCCCAAAGCACCAATCCACTACCACCACCACCTGCACAACGTGAGTCGATTCCGATAATGTATGAAGACACGGACGACACGACACGGAAGACACGGACACAAGCGCTGCCGTTCGGCTTGTGACCATGGTTACTGGCGGTATGACGTACTTGCTGTATGACGGGTATGACGGCGGTATGCCCTATTCGCGACGTCTTCACGTGGCGGTATGACGTATTCATGACGTCTCCACGTGGCGGTATGACGTATTCGCGACGTCACCAGGTGGCGGTATGACGTGTTTGCGACGTCACCAGGTGGCGGTATGACGTATTTGGGACGTCGCCAGGTGGCGTGACATGTGTCTGACGTCACCAGGCGGAGTGACCGCTCTGCGGGAGGTCAGCTGCAGCCGCATCACCGTGGACGGCACCGAGCACCCGGAGGCCAGCGCAGAGGGTGCGCACCTGGCGCTGTGGTCCTACGACGAGCTGAAAGCCGAGTCCAACCGGAAGCGGGCGGTGCATGTCAGCTGTACGGATGGCGGCAGGTGAGGCCACACGCGCCGACCGATCTGCTCTGGCCAAAGACAGCCTACTCGTGCTGTTTGCAGCAGCATGCACCGGGAGGCTTTCCATATGATGCGTGCAAATAATGCCGTTGTAATCTGGTTGCATAATGTTCGGCAGCCAATGGTCAAATCCCCTGTTTCGATGGCTTGTGCCAAAAGAGTACATTCAAAGATGTGTAAAGCATGAAGGATATCATCTCCGCCATTATTTTATTCGTGTTTTTTTGCGGAACTGTTTGCTTATTGTTACCACGTCTAGTAAGTGTTGCTACCCATTCGCTGCTGAACGGGCACCTCGGGTTGACAAGGGTCGCCTATATAAGAGGGCATGGGCGCCCGGTCACCAGAAGTGCATCCGGTGACAGGAAATAGGCACCCTTTGCCTTTTCCGCCATGTAACGGATTCGGGTGCCTCTGCAGCAGAACACGAACGTCCTGACGCCGAAAGGTCGCCTACGTGACTTGAAATAGGCGCCCACGTTATTAACCTGGCATACCTTGCAACTGAACTGAGTGCCCTGTTGTTGGAGGCAACCTTTCATTGACACGGGCGAGCTGCCATCGAAGGAACGGCCTTGTGACGAAACTGGGAGTTAACACCGGTGGTTAAGGTTCCTTGCGGGATGCATTGCCGTCATTTACAGATTTTATATTGGCTAAGGGAGTCATCGGTGACATGTTCATCGGCATCCTCCCATGGGAACAACTCACATGTGGCGGGACACGGCACCGCTCTCCTAAACTCCACGCAAAATACATTTTCTCGATGGTTAAATTGCTGCGTCTATCTTCCAAATTAGTAGTATCCTGCGATGAATCAGAGCGTGCCCTCTCGGCAGCAAACAATTGTCAGTGCCCATTGTGAGCAGTGGTCCGCATGATCGGTGGCGTGCCGTCAAGTGCCAATGGCGCCTGTCAGAAAAGATATCCATCCGATGAGATCATTGGTGTGTGGCTGTGTCGACCGCTTCACCTTCGTCGCGGATCTCGCGCTTTCGCGAGATTCTGGCCGTGCCGACCCAATCAGATCTTGTGGCCTGCCTGAGACTACACAGTCTGGGGCTGGGAATGGACTGCCCGATACTACACAGTCTGGGGCTGGGAATGGACTGCCAGACCGTACGCAGTCTGGGGCTGGGAATGGACTGCCAGACCGTGCGCAGTCTGGGGCTGGGAATGGACGGAACGCAACAGGCCGGATCCCAGCAGTCCCGAATGCAGCCGCCGGTCGGTGGTGTTTGCGTCAGTGAACCACCATGGTACGAATCGCCGCCAGTTACGTTGTCGATGGAGGCGTCGGCACCCGAACGCCGGGAATTTTGCCGCTTTGGTACATTTCGGTGAATTCCATTGGCTGAGAGCCATTCATCTGGGTGCTACCAGTTTGTGGTCCTGTTTGTGCGTATTAATCGCTTCTCGGCCTATGGCTAAGATCAAGCGTAGTTCCTTCAGCTGGCATTTACGTTGCTTCTATCTCCGACAAAAACTTACAAAGCTACACCACCTGGATGACTTGGTGTTGATATCCTCGACGCGATGATACCTGACATGAACCGAATGGAAAAGTTGAATTATGTTGAAACGGTTGACCTAAAACATGTTCCTGTAGAGTCTCAGATTAATGTTAAGCTACTACTGCATTATCCACCTAGCTAGAACATGTGTTCAAGGAGGGAACCATCCTGCGAAGTTTGTGTAAAGCGCATCCGAACTATGCGGTTTTCATCTCGCAAATTATTGGGTAGATGTTGCAGTTCAAAGGGCAATGCTGGTGAGGCTGACCACAGGCACTACTGTATCCATCGTTCGGTCGAAGCGCAAGGTGGCTGGATTGGTCTTCGGAGTCATAGCTGTCCTGTTGCTCGACTCTGATCTGCAATTGCAGTGTGTTGTGTGCTCACGTACGGCCGGAGTGGTTTGTGTGTTGTCGGCTGAGGTTGGATTCGCGCCGTTGCAGTGAGCTGTGGACGCGTGGTGTCCACAAGGCGGCCGGCCAGAACCTGGCGCGCACGCTGATGGAGATGCCCGCCAACTACCTGACGCCCGCCCTGTTCTGCCGGGTCAGTGTCCGCTCTGCGCCGACTCGCCGTGTGTCAACATGTCCACAGGCACAGGCGCCTTCCCCGCTACAGACGCACATCTATGCGTATATGTGCATGTGTCCTGACAAGGCAGTCAATAGCTCTTCTGCTGACATAAATGTCAATGGTAATCGGCGGATGCATCTCGCCGGTGTCTGTGATCAGCTGATGACTCTCGCCGGTGTCTGTGATCAGCTGGTGCCTCTCGCCGGTGTCTGTGATCAGCTGGTGCCTCTCGCCGGTGTCTGTGATCAGCTGACACCAGCAACACATCGACAGCGTGTTTTGGCGGCCCTCACTGGCCTGCCGGTGGAGGTGACGATCAGGGATGAGGCGTGGATCAGAGAGCACAATATGGGCGCCTTCCTGAGCGTGTCGCGCGGCTCTGACGAGCCCCCGCGACTGCTGGAGCTGTCCTACAGCGGCGCCCCCGCCAGTAACGCGCCGCTCGCCATCGTCGGTGAGTGGCAGATGTGTGACAGATGGGCCGATTGACAGCCATGCCAGGCAGATGTAGGATGCCAGGTAGGAAATTTGTGTACGGTGTTTGATGGTGGAAAGTGCCACGGAGGATAGTAAGGTAAACAGCGATTCTGATAGCAAACTGGTGATGCACGGAAATTGTTTACGTTGGCGGTTGTTTTACACCGCTTACACCATTGAGCGGTGACTGAGCCAAAGGAAGGTGCAGGTGAAGGAGGTGTGCTGCTAATCCGACACGACATGCGACGGATTGAGAGTGTTGGTGCGCCTTCAGCTGCCTCTTGTTCCCGTCTATGCTGGAACGCCTGGAAATACCATCCGATACAATAGTGTACTGAACGTTACAGCTGGTATGTCTCAAGGTCCGGATATCTAACGCCCTGCTCCCGCCCAGAGTAGATAACCCTCTGCTCCCGCCTCGAGTAGCTAACCCCCAGCTCCCGCCTCGAGTGGCTAACCCCATGCTCCCGCCCCGAATAGCTAACCCTCTGCTCCCGCCTCGAATAGCTAACCCCCTGCTCTCGCCTCGAATAGCTAACCCCCTGCTCCCGCCTCGAGTAGCCAACACCTGCTGTTTCGAGTAGCTAACCCCCTGCTCCCGCCTCGAGTAGCCAACCCCTTCTCCCTCCCTGAATAGCTAACCCCCTGCTCAGGGGACGAGTGGTCTAGGGGTAAGATGCTCGTCTCACAATCGAAAGATTGTGGGTTCGAATCTCACCTGTCGCTACTCTTCGCTCGCGACCAATTGGCGATGCTATATGACTCAACAGTCGACGTGTCGTAAAACCAATAACTAACTAACCCCCTGCTTCCGTCTCTAGTAGCTTACCCCCTGCTCCCGGCTCGAGTAGCCAACCCTTGCTCCCGCCTCGTGCAGCTAACCCCCTGCCCCAAGTAGCTAACACCCTGCTCCTGCCCCGAGTAGCTAACGCCCTGCTCCTGCCCCGAGTAGCTAACACCCTGCTCCTGCCCCGAGTAGCTAACACCCTGCTCCTGCCCCGAGTAGCTAACACCCTGCTCGCTCCCCAGGGCGAGAGCAATTGTCGGCAACCTGGTCCCAGCGTGGTTTATTACGAGCGTGGACGAAACCTGAGCGAGTAAGCTGTCGTGTATACACAAAACAAGGTCCTATGAGTGGCCTGCATTGGGCTGGCTCTGTTGTCATGATTTGAAAGCTGAAATGATTTTTGTTGCCACGTTTTAAGACATTTTTTCCTGAAAGTAGAAAAAAGCTTTAAATGTGTATTTTATCAACTCCTCGGAAGCATTTCTATTCTTCAAATAAAGGCCTTGTGTGGTGATATTTCCTCGTTCCGGTATCGAACGTTACGATGCGCCGTCTATGTAAGTTATCCAACCTTTGTTTCCACGAGTTGTTGCGAGAGGGCAGTTGTCAATCCGCAGTTTTCGGCTAACAACGGCATGGTGCCCGACCTTAAGCCTGCCTCACGGGAGCCGCATGGCACGCCTCTTGTCCTCGCTTGTCCAGATCCGTTCCAGCGACTTATGATGCACATAGCTTAGGGCACACTCCAAAGCTGACATGTTGTCCTATTTGTGTCTACTGTACTAGGGTCTACTTCACCCCTGCAATGTTTTGGTGTAATACTTAACGGGGAAATCTACGTCATTTTTAAGAGTCCTGGTGCGGTGTGGTGCGAATAGTGTCCTGGTGTTCTGCCTTTTCAAGAGAGGCTTGCCGAAGCTTGCTGCAGTATCCAGTGTCTTGTGGTACCGCTGACTGCTGATTCGATGAGAGGACACATAATATCCACGCGGTGTACGTTATTACTGTCGTGTTTGTTTGTATTGTATTTGCAAGTATAACAAACCAAGTCCACAACATGGATTAATATATTGTTTGAGTCAGATTACAGTCGGATACTGTCGTGCCACGGCAGGCAAGGGCGTGACGTTCGACTCCGGCGGCATCTCGCTGAAGCCGCCCAAGTCGATGGACGCGATGCGCGCCGACATGGGCGGTGCCGCCTGCACGGTGGGCGTGGTGTACTCGGCCGCCCGGCTGGCGCTGCCGCTCAACCTGCGCGCGTTCATGCCGCTCTGCGAGAACATGCCCGGCGGACGCGCCACCAAGCCCGGCGACGTGGTCACCGCCATGAACGGCAAGACGATCCAGGTGCGACGCTCCTGTCTGGTGTTCTGCCGGCGCTTCTGCAGTTGGTTGGTGTCTTCGTGTGTCGTGCCCTGTGGCCTGAGGAAGTCGATGCCCGCTCAGCAGGGGTAGTTAACAGGTGTGCCGTACCTTGTGGCCTAGGGCATTCGATGCCCGCTCAGCAGGGGTAGTTAACAGGTGTGCCGTACCTTGTGACCTGGGACATTCGATGCGCGCTCAGCAGGGGTAGTTAACAGGCGTGCCGTACCTTGTGACCTGAACCAGTCGATGCCCGCTCAACAGGGGTAGTTAACAGGTGTGCCGTACCTTGTGACCTGAGGAAATCGATGCGGGCTCAGCAGGGGTAATTCCGTGTGCCGTTTCCTTTTCTTGAGCTCACCTGGCAAAAGTCGAATGTAGGTGCTATGTGATCTGCCAGTTTGCTCCCCGGATCCACGTGGTGAGGAGTTGGACTGCAGCACCACTGCGCAGATAACTGTAATGTCAGCTTCACGTGTCTCCGCCAGGTGGACAACACCGATGCGGAAGGCCGGCTGATCTTGGCCGACGCTCTGTGCTACGCGCAGCAGTGCAAGCCGCGAGCCATCCTCGACATGGCCACACTCACTGGTGAGTTTCCAGGCTACACTCATTAGTGAGTTTCCACCCGATGGCCGGTCCAGTCGCGTCCTTTAGATATAAAACAGCGCGTGAGGGGCGGTCGGAGTGCAGGCGGCTATTCCCAAACAACTAAAAAGAGGCGTTTGTTTCTAATTTGGGAGTCGGTGTACCTAGGGTACTTTAGGCCTAAGCAGTGTATCAAAGCTCATTTAACCCTTTGTCATGAAGAGTGCTGCAGAATTAGTGTATCTTGAGAATATCAAGTGTTTAGTTGAGCGTGGCCGGTTTTTATTGCGTGGCGCGAGTGCTGCCATTTCCCCGTCGTCTTCAGTCGGCTGGTGTCGTCATTGACACCCAATTGGCATGTGCACACATCTCGGCTGCTGGCGCTCCGTCATGCACCCCATCGCCTGGCGTCTCTGACATCGGCGCGCTCCATCAATTGCGACCCACCAAAGGTGCTGCTTCGGGTGGGTCATCCCACGGGCTGGACCTATCGCGCCATTAGCCGCGATCGTGCATAAAGTGCGTCGAGAACCACCCAATAAACAAACCTCGCGACCCGGTGGAGTTGGATTTTCCGCTTGGTCCGGTGAGGGTTGTACCTTAGACCAGCATGATAATAAATATATAAATATAGAGACCCTACTAGGCATGGTATTGTTTCTTGTGTTTATATTTGTATTACATTCGTTTGAGTAGTCTACATCAAATAATTGTACAGCGGTAGTGCACCAAGTCATATCCTGTTACTTGCCATTCGGTATAGCCATAATGCGTTGTCCGCTTCTCAGGAGCCATATCGGTGGCGCTGGGCTCGGCCGCCGTGGGCGTGTTTACCAACTCGACCGCCGCGTGGCGCCAGCTGCGCACGGCCGGCGTCAACAGCGGCGACCGCGTGTGGCGCATGCCGCTCTGGAAACACTACACCGAGTCCATGAAGAGTAAGTGGCCACGCTCGCCGTCTGCCGCGCTGAACGGCGCGTTCGCACGATACTGTGATGTCGCTGCCAGTCACTATTGCAGTTATGTAGATGTTTTATGCCCGTTGCCTGGACGATGAACATTCGCTTCCGTTATTGGTTTGTGTTCCTCCCGGTGTTGTTGAGTCAACACGCACCTGAAGGCGCGCTTGCCTGTGATTGGCGGTGCAAAGGCACACTTCAGAATGACCATCGAAACATCCGCAAATAACTACGTGTTTATCCATCGCAGATTATATCTGGGTATATAATGACCGCCCCCGCCCCCTTCCCCGAGACGGGGTGTGGGGACTTCACCGAAAAGGCCGGTTAATCTACAACAACTCGTAATTAGTAGCAATGTTGGTAGACAAATATCTATCTTACAAGTGTCATTTTGTACTTTCGAAAGATAGTTGTGTTAATTCTGTGTTGCATTTATGTAATGTGGTCACTTCTTTGCGACCGGTATGTGGTATCTGCCACTGATTATGTGTGTGTGGCGCATTGCGAACTGTCTGTGGCTGTGGTGTGTTGGCTATGTGGTGCCAGATGGTCTGCCGATGGATGCGCACAGACACGCAGTGTATTGTGGTCTGGCTGTGGTGTGGTGTGTTGGCTATGTGGTGCCAGATGGTCTGCCGATGGATGCGCACAGACACGCAGTGTATTGTGGTCTGGCTGTGGTGTGGTGTGTTGGCTATGTGGTGCCAGATGGTCTGCCGATGGGTGTACGCAGACACACAGTGTATTGTTGTCTGGCTGTGGTGTAGTGTGTTGGCTATGTGGTGCCAGATGGTCTACCGATGGGTGCACACAGACACGCAGTGTATTGTGGTCTGGCTGTGGTGTAGTGTGTTGGCTATGTGGTGCCAGATGGTCTGCCGATGGGTGTACACAGATACACAGTGTATTGTGGTCTGGCTGTGGTGTGGTGTGTTCGCTATATGGTGCCAGATGGTCTGCCGATGGGTGTACACAGACACGCAGTGTATTGTGGTCTGGCTGTGGTGTAGTGTGTTGGCTATATGTGCCAGATGGTCTACCGATGGGTGTACACAGACACGCAGTGTATTGTGGTCTGGCTGTGGTGTGGTGTGTTCGCTATATGGTGCCAGATGGTCTGCCGATGGGTGTGCGCAGACACACAGTGTATTGTGGTCTGGCTGTGGTGTAGTGTGTTGGCTATATGTGCCAGATGGTCTGCCGATGGGTGTACACAGACGCGAGGCTGGCCGATCTCAACAACCAGAGCTCTGTTAAGCCGGCGGGTGGCGCGTGTACGGCGGCCGCCTTCCTCCAGGTGAGTGGATGTCACTGTTTGAGCCGGCGGCAACAGCAGGTGTCACCCCCCCCCCCACATTCTCAGACGGAGAGAATGCTCCATTTGGGGTTCAGATAGGTATTTAGCCGATCGACATTTCTGGTCCGGAGATCTGAGGCTGCCCGTGTGACTCTGAGGGCGATCTCTGAGGCGTCATGTGGCCGACAGAGTGTGATTTGGCCGACCTGAACAACATCGGTTCTGCCTCCGCGGGCGGCTCCTGTACCGCCGCTGCTTTTCTCCAGGTCTGTACCGTTGCATATAGCCTCATGTTCGGGTCTGCTGTTTGCATTCAGTCACTGTTCATAATAGCCTCTGCCTTCCTCTCCGGTGTCCCTACGTCAGGATTGTGGAGCCTTGTGATGTTGGCAATACTGTGGCGTAGTTACGTTCATGCCTCATCTAATTCTTCCTATAAATGGCTGATGTTGAATACTTGCCGCGATTGGTTTGGGTGACATCCCGTCACCTTGCTGCCTTTATAGTATGGATCTTCGAACTCCCGTCTTTATGGGCCGCTAGACGAGTTAGTTGCTGAGATTGAAACTAGTAGGCCGTGATTTAGCCCACAAGTTCGCTACCCCAACGGTAATTCTCGAGTCTGTACCTGCAGCATTGGAGGCATACCACTGGTCTCTCGCCCTCTCGCCCTATAGTGCCGCCTTGTACTGATAGGATAGGAACCAAACCAAACCTAACATAAACTAACCTAACCGAGCCTAACCTATCACTTTCCAACTTTTGGAAGTCAACTTTCATTTATTTGGAAGTTAACTTCCAATTTTGCAGCTGACTTGCAAGTTTTGGAAATGAACTTCTAATTTGGAAATTATGAACTTTGGAAAATATGAGCGCCTCCTATCCAGGCTGTCATGGAAGTTGACTTCAAATTTTTGGAAGTTAAATTTGAATTTGGAAATTATGAACGTTGGAAATTGTGAACTTTGGAAAATGTGAACGCCTCCCATTCTGCAGCATATTCTAGAGCTCGTCAAAGTATGAGTTTGGTACGAGTGTAAGCCTTTCATCGTTAGCCAGTGTCGGACTCTGAGGCCGTGTCATGATCCCCTCCCTGGCGAGTTGGAGGAGCCAGACCAGTGCGCCCTGGACGTGCTCGGCTGGTGCCGGCATTCGCCATGCACTGGTGCCCCGCACTGGTGCCCCGCACTGGTGCCCCGCGCGGTCGGTGACAGCGGCAGGGCTGGTGGCGTGCCACAGGAGTTCGTCTCGGCCGACACGCCCTGGCTGCACCTCGACATCGCCGGCACCATGGAGAACAAGTCTGACGACGTCAGCTACCTCAGCAAGGGCATGAGCGGCCGACCCACCCGCACCGTGACAGAGTTCGCCGAGATCATCTGCCGCGAGAACTGAGCGCCGCCGACCTGCCTCTCCTCTGCAGTGGGGCGCCGTTTGTCACATTCGTGACTGTGACGCGTCACAGCTGAGCGGCGGTAAATCTGGCTCTTTCGTACCGGCTTCATCGGAGTCGCCAGTTGGTATTGCAGGGTGCATCGGTGCGTGAGGGCGCCGACGATGAGGTGGTTGGACAGCCGGCATTGGGATTAGTCGGCTGTTCGCTGCTCCGACTGGTTTACATCACCGTGGAGGTAATGTAATGCCCCCGCCCCGGCTGAAATATCCCACTGTATGTCTCGAAAATGCGTGATGGTTACGATATTGTACCTGTGTCACCTCATGTCATCCTGATGATGTTCTTCTTTCGATGATGAAGTGGCGGAATATTGTAGTCCGTGCGAGTGTGTCTTGGGATTGCCAGTTATGTGTGTGGTGAGGGACCATTTTACAGAATACATTAGTAGCAGGACATGCAGTCTTCGGCTTTGATGATTGATGCGCAGTGGAATGAATGTTTCTCTATGTTGTGGTTGGCTCGTCTCACCGTTGATTTTTCCCTTATTTTAAGGATGTTATCATGGGTTCGCATTTTCCCCGCATCGATACACCCCTTCCTCGTTAATTTGCGCTTCAGGAAAGTAACGCAGATACCTCATTATGTTTCCTCAAACTCTATGGTTTCATCTCAAGTCTTAAGGGACCAAGCCCTCCTCTTACTCTGCGGCCGACAAAATGCCAAGCACGGAGAGAACGACCCGCTGCAGCCATAGCCGGGTCGATTTGTCCAGTTGCGCCCCGCCAGTTTGGTGATCATAGTGGCGTAGCCTCACCGCCACCGCTCTCTGCCGGCGATTCTCAACTCTGCGACCGCAGCGCGGGAGCCCTCTAACTCGCGCCTCTTGTTCTGACTCGTCCAGTGCACCGCTGGAAGACTCCAAATAGCGTTTGACACTCTAGCAGAGATACATTGCAGCTTTCACCTCATTATTGGCTCATGCAGTGGTTCCCTATTAACACCAGCGCTTTTGTTAAACGGGTGAATGGAAAAACTATCGAGTAAAAGCTGCCTGCATAATTTGGCTGGAGAAGCACGGAGTCATTTTAATTTTCCTTACTTTCTTCTTTCATTGTTCGCTTCGTCGACAACACATGCTTGGCCCGGTGTAGCAGACAGCACCGCCCGCCTGTCAACAATGGAGAGCTCGCGGATTAGTCGGTGATTGATGTGGTACAGCCGCAGTAGTGGGATCGGTGAAAACGCCAAAAACGTCGCCAGATGTCAAACAAAAAAAGCCACCATTACAGATCACATGTCGGCCGGATTACGGGTGACAGGCGACAGAGGACCGCGTATGTTCGGCTCTATTTTTACTGAATGCATTCAGTGCGCCATTATTCCTACCATTCGCGGAGCAGCGTGATCTAACCTGAAACCGCTAACTCGCCTGTTCAGGCGCCCAGATCCTGGACAGCTCGCGCTTGTCGTGCGGTGGGATTGTCCAGTTTTAGTGGTGGTCAGTTCGGCAGCTTCGCCCGGTGGAATGTCTCTGTCGTGTAGTGATGTAGTGCACTCCCTACCGACTTGCGCTGCAGCCCATTCGAATACCAATTAAGCACACGCGACACGAAACTGTGCAGAACGCATCAGTCGTCAGTCCTGGCTGGGATTCTCTGTGACTGGTGAGGGCCCCACAGTCAGAGCTGTGTGGGTGGTGGTGGTATGCCCGTTTAGCACGAACCTCCGGTGCTGAGCCACCGCAGAACGCACCCAGAGCTTGCAATTGAATTTCATTTATTGGTTTCCTGATCATGTACTACGATTACGCAAGCATGACTCCCTGTACTTTATTTAGTATTCCTTTTCTCTTTGGATAATCCTAAAAAGTAGCGGACGTTTCCCAAATACAGGTGTGAAATGAAGTTGACATCTAGAAGTAGTATTTTGTTCTCGCGCTGAGGTGCGGAAGGAGGAAACAAATACTCTCCAAAGCACATTGGAGAGGAATGAAACGAGAATTGAACGAGAACAAGCGATCTCTACGTTTGGGGCGAATGTGTGGATATTGATTGCGCCAACGGCTGTGGAAGCGAGGATGTCGCTCGCCGGCCGCTAAAGGGCCTGTCGATCTCAGGTGGCCACTGTCGACTACGGTTTCGAAATGTCTGTCGATTTCGGTGGCGTGTTGGTTGGTTATTGGTTTTACGACACGTCGACCGTTGAGTCTTATAGCGTCGCCAATCTCTCACGCCGATTGGTCGCGGGCGAAGAGTAGCGACGGGTGAGATTCGAACCCATAATCTTTAGATTGCGAGACGAGCATCTTACCCCTAGACCACTCGTCCCCTCGGTGGCGTGTGTAGACTGCGGTGTCGAAGTGTCGATATGAGGCGAATACCGTGGATTATGTTGATGTTGATATGTTGATTACGTTGATGATGTTGACGTCAAAGTTGATGTCGATCGCAGGTAACTGATGTGGACGGAAACGATATGATCGATCTAACCTGTGCTACAACCTGCAATCGGTGAGGTACGCATGGATTCGCGATAGCACATTCCTCGTTAATTAATCACTGCGCGTTATTTCAACCCTAAATAGCCTTTGAGAGAAATATCAAAGGGTGAATGAATGATAAAAGTTATCTGGTATGACCTAAAACACTTACAAACACTTTCAACTTTGCAGAACACTTTCAAACACTCGGATCCCGGAAAGCTCATGAAGTGTTGTGCAAAGGATCATCCCAGCTTGTATCGTGTGTAGCATTTTATTGGTATTCACGTAGTAATTCGGGGGATACAGCATGCCTATATTTCCTTCTTGTGTTATGACGAACGCCAACTCAGTGATTCCAAACGGTTAGCTTTGCTCTCCTGTGGCGGGGTGGAAATGGCCGAGTGGTTAAGGTGTTGAGCTTTGGATACCAAGGCCCTAGGTTCAACACTTGCGTCACTCAGGACATTTCCAAATCCCGCGCCCCACCGGCGAAACAGTGTCGGCGTCGCCATTAGTCGTGATCGTGCTTAAAGTGCGTCGTGAGCCACCCAATAAACAAAAGAAAACATCAGCTCTCTGTCGTCATGGTGACGCAGCCCCAAGCCAGTGAGTCGCGCCCACGGCCGCGGCTTTGTCGCCTGTGATGCATGCACAGAAGCTAGGCCAAGCAACCAGCACGTCTGCAACAACTTCAATCGGATAATGCACGCTCACGTGTGGTTTTCGAGAGCTCAGGCTTTCACATCTAGATGGAAGACGCGAGATGAGGTCATGCAGCACTCGCCAGTACGGACTGGCGATGGTGATGATCGGTAAACTATCACCCCCGCAAGGAACAACGTGCAGCAGTATCTCTCACAACTGTCGCAAGTGCGGACTGGCATGTGATCGGTAAACTTCACCCCGCAAGGAACAACGTGCACAGTATCTCTCATGCAGCACTGTCGCCAGTACGGACTGGCGATGGTGATGATCGGTAAACAATCAAGTGCAGCAGTATCTCTCATGCAGCACTGTCGCCAGTGCGGACTGGCGATGGTGATGATCGGTAAACTATCGCCCCCGCAAGGAACAACGTGCAGCAGTATCTCTCATGCAGCACTGTCGCCAGTGCGGACTGGCGATGGTGATGATCGGTAAACTATCACCCCGCAAGGAACAACGTGCAGCAGTATCTCTCGCACAGGCAGAACCGGCGGTATAATCTGTGATTACTGCGGGCGACAGGCGTCGTCGGCGCCCGCAGTGAATCACGCCGCCGGTCGGCCTTACGTGTGCGACTGTTATTGCGCTATTAATGCGATTCTTTCTCGATCGACGTAGCCGAACAGGTTGCCGAGGATGCACATGGCAGCACGCCTTATAAGGACGCCGACGTTTGTTCTCTTCATGGGCTGTTATTATCCGTGTCGCCGCTGAGTACCGTTGTTGGCGAAAGTGAATCGATGTGGCTTGTGGCGAGGACCCAACTCGTACGTTTGTGCTGTGAGGACACAGTTAGTATTGATATTCGATTGGACTAGAGGCTATTGTTTATTGGGTGATCCACGACGCACTTTGTGCACATTTGCGGCTAATGGCGCCGCCCACATTTTTTTCGCCGGTGGGTCGAGGATTTGGAATGTCCCGAGTGGTGCGAGCGTTGAACCCGGGACTGTTGGTACCCAAAGCTCAACACCTTAACCACTCGGCTATCCCGCCCCTTGGACTAGAGGCATCTGTGTGTGACACAGTTGGTAGAGCAACCACACTTCACAGGAAATTGGTCAAACGCATACTGGACACCATCCACCATGCAGCCTTGAGGATCGCTACGGGAGCATTCCGTACTTCGCCAGTCGCGAGTCTCTTGGCGGAAGCTCATGAGCCGCCATTATCAATGAGAAGGGCAAAACTCGGACTGCGCTACGCTTGTAGGCTAAAGCAATTCCCCACGCACCCAGCTTATGAGTCTGTGTTTTCTTCTCGCATACGGGAGATATTCCAGCAGCGACGAGGCACCAGCTCGAACCCATTTTGTCTTCGCGTTCGAGAGTTGCTGCAGGAGAGCAGCATTCGCCTGCGCAGCATCATGAGGGTGGAGTTAATACGAACTCCGCCTTGGGAACTGACTCCTCTTATGATAGACATCTACTTGGCGGATACTTGCAAAGCGAAGGTGATTCCAGAACTCTTTCGCATGAAAGCCCTAGAGCACCTGGAAACTTATCGTGAGTGTGTTTTTACTTATACCGACGGCTCAAGGACTGCGAGTGGTGTGGGCTGTGCTTTCGTGAGTGGGTCCAATACAAGGACATTTACACTGCCTGCACACGCGTCCGTGTATACCGCCGAATTGATGGCCATTCAAAAAGCGCTATGCTTCATTGAAGTGGGGCATGCAAGTACTCATGTTGTCTCAGATTCGTTAAGCAGTCTTTTGGCTCTGAAGTCCTTCTATCCGCGTGACCCCCTTTTACAGGACATCGCGATTCGTCTTAATATTCTCAGCCAGTCTGGAAAAAGCGTCACGCTGTGCTGGGTCCCCAGCCATGTGGGCATTACCGGAAACGACATGGCTGATGCGGCGGCAAAGAGGGCAGCCGGTAAGCCTTCTACCCATGTAGCCGGTAAGCCTTCTACCCATGAGGGCAGCCGGTAAGCCTTCCCCTTCCTGCCACAAATCTCAACCAGACCATCAACGTATTCTTCGAGCTCAAATGGCAGAAAGCGTGGGACTCAATTGATAATAATAAGCTAAAAAACATTGAAAAGCCGCCTAGCGTTATGGAAATCATCCGTAAGAAAGTTCCGGAGGCAAGAAATAGTACTGTCTAGGTTGAGGATAGGGCACACATACGCCACCCATATTTACTTGATGAACGAGTCCAGGCCGATCTGCGACCATTGTGATGTACCCCTCACAGTGCGTCATGCCCTGTTGTCATGTCCTCGCTTTCGAGTGCAGCGAAGACGGAATTTTGGACGAGTAGACTCGCTTACTCTTGCTGACATTTTAGGTGACGATTCACGTTTTATCTACACGGGCAAATTATTTGAATATATCTCCGACATCAAGCTCCATGTCATCTGTCCATCGCTGTAGTGTGCTTTTATATCGTGCATGTATACTTGTGACTTAGGCGTGTGAAACTGTGTACTTCGGAACAAGGTCTGACCCTTTTTTTAGCAGGTAGCACACTATTAGTTATGGGCGCTAAATGACCAAACCTGGTCGATGCGCCCTAAAACTCAAATAACCAACCAACCAACAGGAAATTGGTCATGCCAACCTAGGCTCCTACACACATACTAGTGAAGTATGCCTGATATGTTTGTAATTTGAGTAACTCCCTATTTATAAATCTGGTGTATTATAACGACTTGGAGTGGTTGGAAATTTTGGAGGGGAGGGAGAGGAGCCATTCGACTCATTCCCAACATCCAGCCAACCATGCTGAAGAGGAATCTGGGATTCTGTCAAAAACCTATAGTATTTAACGATGGGAAGTTTGTCCTTAGGCCTCACATACCACAATTCAGTGTGGGGGAGTTTAATCTGAGGAAAGGTTCATTTGTAGTTCCATGGAGTGTCAGAAGCGTTTGGCCCCCTCATACTAAGCAGCTCGATCCGCTAGTGGTTGGAATTTCAACGTTGCGCATGGCTGAGCACCTTGGGCATAGCTCGTGAGCTCGCCTGGCCACCAGACATGCCCACGACCTGAACTTGCTCATGACTCGCGCGTTTGAGATGCATTATTCAGTGACGTCGACTGGATGTTCAAGATTTGCCAGCTGTTCTCACTAGCTACCGAGTCAGTCAGTCGGTCAATTGACTGACGGGTCATTAGGTCGCACGAGGCAGCACGTCCTGACCTGACGTCCCCGGCACCAGTACATGGTATTCACGGTGCAGCACGTCCTTACCTGACATCCCCAACACCAGCCCCTGGTTTTTACCTGACATCCCCGACACCAGCCCCTGATCCTTACCTGACGTCCCCAACACCAGCCCCTGGTCCTCACCTGACGTCCCCAACACCAGCTCCTGGTCCTTACCTGACGTCCCCAACACCAGCTCCTGGTCCTTATCTGACGTTCCCAACACCAGCCCCTGGTTGTCACGGGGTAGCACAGCTTCACATGACGTCCTCAACACCAGCCCCTGGTCCTTACCTGACGTCCGCAACACCAGCTCCTGGTCCTTATCTGACGTTCCCAACACCAGCCCCTGGTTGTCACGGGGTAGCACAGCTTCACATGACGTCCCCAACACCAGCCCCTGGTCCTTACCTGACGTCCCCAACACCAGCCCCTGGTCCTTACCTGACGTCCCCAACACCAGCCCCTGGCCCTTACCTGACGTCCCCAACACCAGCCCCTGGTCGTTACCTGACGTCCCCAACACCAGCCCCTGGTCCTTACCTGACGTCCCCAACACCAGCTCCACCGGTTCTCACGAGGAGACACACATCACCACGTCTTGACGATCCCAACACTACTGGTAAATACACCACTGTTCAATACCTCTTCAAAATTAGGGGTCTGCAATGCGTTGTGGATTTAAAACAACTCATGTGCACCTTCACCCTCGGGCTAAATTTGCTTTGCGCAATTTGCTTGTCAGCAGAACCCCCTTCCCTCTGGGGACTGCGTCAATACCGAACACGAGCACGTGGGTATTGGCGCATGCTCGTGTTGGTACGGCGTGCTTCGTGGTGTCCACGTGCCGTGATTCAAAAACACTGGGCCTCGTGGCTCAGCCGTCACGGAACGGAGAGATTAGCCATTGTTCCGAAAAAGGCAGAATGAAGAAGAGAGGCGGAGAGGAAGTGTGTCGAACCTGGGTGGTAGGCAAAGTAACGCGCTCGAGACCGCGTGACAGTGACATAGCGATGTTCCCAAGCCGCCTATTGTATCTCGTGCCATGGCGCTGTCGGTGCCGCTGATGTCGCGTGCCCTGGTGCCGCTGGTGCCGCTGTTATCGCGTGCCCTGGTGCTGTCAGTGTGTCGCTGGTGTCGCGTGCCCTGGTGCTGTCGCTGGTGTCGCTGGTGTCGCGTGCCGGGGGCGTCGCCTGGCCAGCCGATAGCCGGCCGGCGGGAGTGGCGGCGGCGGCGGCGGCGGCTGGCCGCTGTCGCAGTCGCTGTCGCGGCTGAGGTGGGACGGTGCCGCGCTCCGGGCCACCGCACTGCCGACAGTGACGACAACGGCTGAGGTGGGACCGTGCCACGCTCGGGGCCACCGCACTGGCGACAGAGCCGACAGAGCGGCTGGCCACGCCACGTCCCGGCCCGCCGACCGTCGCCGTCCGTCGGCCGCTCGCCATGTCGACACGCCAACACGTGCTCACCGCCGCCGCGCTCCTGCTGCTCGTGGTGGCCGCTGTCTCCGTCGCCGACGCCAGGCGACCCAGGTCAGTGGTGCGGCGACGTCGGGTCGGCGCCGGGCCGCACAAGGTCACCGTCACGCTGCAAGCTGGGGTTGGGTCTGAGAAGGGTAGCAGCAGATCGCAAAAATCATGTAAATATTGAACGTGGGCATGGCATATATATATATATGTGTGTGTGTGTGTGTGTGTGTGTTTATTAATTATTTACTTCTTTTTATATATTTATTTCCATCCAGTGCCCGACATCTCCAACTGGCATATCCCATTTGAACATTTTACTTTTCGCATCCGATATAAGGACAGGGTATTATCATGAGTTGCGTCCGACGTGTTTCGTGTCACGTGTCGCATGTCGTATCACGGAAGGTGGAGTGAAGTGGAGTGTTCCAAGTGACATCTGTCTGGTTAGCAATATAGGATGACGTGAGTCATTCAATGTGGGCTGGACACGTCGGGTGTGATTTACAGTGGGTCTTATCTGTCAGGCGTGATATATACCGTAGCGTCTGGTAGGAGCTGAAAGAAATCAGGCGACCGCTGATGTGCTGTAGCGTGCAGATTGTTGCAATTTTAAGTGTTCAGAAGCTGCCCATTCCATTAAAGCTGGCGTGTCAGCTGCTATGCCTGTCCGGCCGCATTTTCCACGCATGGTCACAGATCAGAAACTCTAGGCGTCAGGTGTGATACATCAGGTCAGATATGTTAGGTGTCAGATGTGATATACAAGGTCGGACATGTTATGTGTTAGTTGTGATACATCAGGTCAGACATGTCAGGTGTGATACACCATGTCGCACATGCCAATTGGGAGGTGTGATATACTAGGTCAGACATGTTAGATGTCAGGTATGATATACCAGGTCAGACATGTTAGGCGTCAGGTGTGTTATACCAGATCAGACATGTTAGATGTCAGGTATGATATACCAGGTCAGGCGTGCTAGGTGTCGGGGATGTGACATTAGGTCGTATATGTTAGGTGTCAGGTGTGATATACCAGGTCAGACATGTCAGGTGTGATATACTAGGTCATAGGTATCAGGTGTGATGCATCAGGTCAGATGTATTAGGTGTCAGGAGTGATATACCAGGTCAGACATACTAGGTGTCAGGTGTGATATACCAGATCAGATATACTAGGTATCAGGTGTGATACATCAGGTCAGATATATTAGGCGTCAGGTGTGATATGCCAGGTCGGACATGCTATATGCAAGGGTGAGACACCTCAGGTCAGGCATATTAGGTTGCATGTGCTATGCATCAGGTCAGACATATTAGGAGGTGTCAGGTGTGATCCAGCAGGTGAGTTATCTTGGGCATCACATGTGATGCATGCTACACATGTGTCAGCTTTCAGGGGAAGTCATCACGTCAGGTATTCCCGAATAAACACTCGACTTGAACGTTGATGACTATGACAGTGAAGGAATATGGAAGCGCTCCTACTTGCGGTTAAATCGGCTGAGTAAGAACAATGGTGGACCCTGCCATGTAGCCTGCTCCTCGCTCCCCACGCCTGGTTGTGTCACTTGGCGCTCTCAGTAAGAACAATGGTGGACCCTTCCATGTAGCCTGCTCCTCGCTCCCCACGCCTGGTTGTGTCACTTGGCGCTCTCAGTAAGAACAATGGTGGCCCCTGCCATGTAGCCTGCTCCTCGCTCCCCACGCCTGGTTGCGTCACTTGGCGCTCTCAGTAAGAACAATGGTGGACCCTGCCATGTAGCCTGCTCCTCGCTCCCCACGCCTGGTTGCGTCACTTGGCGCTCTCAGTAAGAACAATGGTGGCCCCTGCCATGTAGCCTGCTCCTCGCTCCCCACGCCTGGTTGTGTCACTTGGCGCTCTCAGTAAGAACAATGGTGGACCCTCCTCCCCTCCCCACGCCTGGTTGTGTCACTTGGCGCTCTCAGTAAGAACAATGGTGGACCCTGCCATGTAGCCTGCTCCTCGCTCCCCACGCCTGGTTGCGTCACTTGGCGCTCTCAGTAAGAACAATGGTGGCCCCTGCCATGTAGCCTGCTCCTCGCTCCCCACGCCTGGTTGCGTCACTTGGCGCTCTCAGTAAGAACAATGGTGGACCCTGCCATGTAGCCTGCTCCTCGCTCCCCACGCCTGGTTGCGTCACTTGGCGCTCTCAGCTCGCCACGTGTGTTTGCTTCAGGATTATTCTTTTTCAAAGCATGCCCATTCTGGTGGTTGAGAACTCTCGCATCGTTCATACGGGGTATGTTTGGGAGAGTCGGGCCGATAGGCAGACGACCTGGCACACCTCTCCCCGGATTTTGCTTTGCGTTACAGAGCCAAAAGTCCCCTTTGCTATGAACGGAACTGTTGATGATGGTTGCTTATATCATTTTTCACCTCACAAAGTGCAGCAGGCAGGGGTGTTAGGCACCATGCGTTTCGTTCAGTGTTCTAGAAACGCGGTAAATGGACCCTGTTTTGGTCTCCATATCTACCAATATGCTGTTATGTGTTTTGGCCTTACGTTGTAAAGAAGCGTGCATTGAAATGATCCGAGGTGCCCCAATATTCTGTTCTAGTCCCCCTGGAAAAAGTGTATCTGCGACACTTCAGCTGGTGTAATTCGCGCGAGTGCACTGTATTCCAGTATTGTTATCATGTACGCTCCATGTTCCATGGGCGCGAATGACGGAAGCTACTCGAAGCGCCCTAAATCCCAAATAACTATCTACGCTCCATGTTCCATGACTTATGTTCGTTCCATTTGTACTCGCTGAGATGTTGCAGCCGCCCAGTTCGTCGGTTCGCTCAAATTGTACCCACTCAGATAAACCTGTTCAAAGTGCACTCGTTCAACTTGCACTCGCTGAACTAGATCACGCCCAGGAAAAGTCGGCCACCATTGGCGACTTTGCTGCCTTTGGGCGGCCATGGATTGGTATCCCATCCTAAAAATAGTAAACATCGCACGAGGTCAGCAATTCTGGACTCCCTGTCAATGCATCGATACTCCACAGCTGTAGAAGAAGGCAGCTGTGATTTTGTACTTACATGACCATCCCCCTTGGCATTAAAACTGTCTGTTCTATGCACATCGGATTAATACACGGGACACATCTATAATTGGCCCTCAAACTAACTACTCCAGTGGACCTGTCGCCATCACAGCGACAGATCAAGGGAATCCTTATAAAGATTATGGTCTTTGGGTCAAGGTGGGGAAGATTTACGCCAAGGTTGGAGCGTGTTGGGGAATTCAGAGAGTGGAAAGAGCAGCCGGTGTGGAGGTTTGCTATATGTGGGTACCTGGCAGGACTCATTCCTCACACCGGTGACATTTTAGCACGACATAAGACTGGAGGTTAAGCAAGGAGGTCGACTCAAACTGTCCAGCACATCTGCCTGGAGGTTAAATAAGGAGGCCAACAACTATCTGGCGGCATAGCTGTCAGGAAGAACGAACGAGCTACGAAGCTGCAAAAGTATTCAATTATAACATACCGCAGTGAGTCTGCTTGGAGACTTGAAACTTCACACGTCACAAATGACTCACCCTTCCCCATCTTCCCTAGAGGGAAGACGGGGAAGGGAAGAGAAATCGTCCGAGCTGGCGAAATCCCAATGCACCCGGTCGTCGTTTTACATAGTAGGAGGTTTTAATTGGAAGTGTGTCCGAAGGAAATCTACTTCCACCAGTGCGATCCTTATTGAACGCCTTCCATATGGTCGAAGTGACAGACATGTCGGCACGACGCACAATCTGTGAAGCACCTCATCTGGTCGGTAGAGATCCAGCCATGTGACCTGGCCCGTACAGGTCCCGCCATATCACCTGGCCCGTACAGGTTTATTCATGTCACCTGGCCCACGCAAGTCCAGCCGCATCACTTCGTAGAAAATCGAGCCATGTCACCTAGCCCGTACAGATCCAGCCATGTAACCTGGCCCGTACAGGTCCAGCCATGTCATCCGGCCCGTGCAGATCCAGCCACATCACCTCGTTCGTAGAGATCCAGCCATGTCATTAGTCATGGTTGGATATCTACGGCCACCTTCGTCCGTAGCATCCAACCATGCAGGTCCAGTCACGTCACCTAGTCCGTAGACATCCAGCCACGTCATCTGGTCCGTAGAGATCCAGCCATATTACCTGGTTCGCACACGGTCTGCCCAGCCTGGGTCGTGTGCGGTCGGTGCCGACGGAGCTCCGAACGTCAACTTTATAACTTTAACTTAACTTAACTTAACTTAACTTTACCACCACCGAACGTCAACTTTATTGATACGTTAGACCTACTCGCGTGTTCAATAGACGTCAAAGACATATCGGTACCGGGAATCTAGGCTCAGCCAGTCTATTTAAGGATCTCAATTCAGGTTAATACCATTTCGAGCTTTTCAGTTCACATTTGTCCTGATGTCTGCCAGGGCGCTCGCCGATATCATAAAGAAGTACTGCCGGCACCCGCTGACGCTGACTCAGAACGTGCTATCAAAGTACAGGGTGAGGGATTGTCCCGGGGTATCGTGAGATAGGGTTGTTCCATACTGTCACCGCTCGGAACAGGGTGGGATAGCCCCTCCAATACGAGGGAGCCCCCGGAAATGGTATACCCCAGGGTGGTTTCCTATGCTTTTGGTGGGGCTTGGGCTCCACCATCTTTGCCTTGTCCCCACCAATTTCTTTCTCTCTTAACGTGGGACCTCATGGGATGAGCCCCACCAACCAAATTTACAGCACTCGTTGCCTTCATGCATTGGGCCCCACCAATAATTTTCAAACTTCACCCGTGGACTACATCCTTCCAGTACGTGACAACCTCTTACAGTGATGGAACCGCTTCACAATGGACACTCGCCTTTCTGCAGTTACATTCAACCAAAGGGGCACTTCGTGAGGGCCGCTCACCTGTACAGTAGTAACATGATGCGCTTCTCAGCATAGGGGGAACCTATTCTCAAAATTGAGGAACTTTTTTACACAGATGGCCAGGTACATTTTTACGGTGAGGGACATCGCTTCTCAGTATGGGTAATATCTTCACAGTGATCACATCCATTACAATGGGTGGTAAAAAGTAGCACATGCAGGAGAGGGATGGAGGGGTTATAGTCCACTGAGGAGAGCTGTGCCCGATAGATCTGGTGAACTAAAAAAACAAACTTGACATGTTCGCAGCATATCAGAAATGTGTCGAACACTTTTTCAGTGCAGAGTCCTTTTCAGTGCAGCACCTGTTCTCAGCTTAGGCATCAGTTCCTAGTGAGAAACACTCCTATATGACAACCCCTCCCCTCCCCTCCCTTCCACTCCCCCACCCACAAAAAGAACCTAGCTCTACACCCATGGACAACGGACAACCATTGGCGTGCACGCTTTCCGGCTAGAACGGAAACTTCCATTGAACAGACGCTCTATCTACGACTATCCGGTCAGAACGGAGACCTCCACCGAGCGGACGCTCCGTGGCTTTACCACTCAGCCAAGCCTGCTTGGACGCTTATCAAGGAGCAACATCATCGCAAGGTCGACCGGGAGCGTGTCAATCGGACTGTGGTAAACATCATTAGCTGTCTGGCAGTGGTGGATCCAGATAGCTATTTTATGGGATCCATTTGCCATCTTCAATATGCACGTAGCTCCTTTGCCCTTCGACGACCCGCAACGAAAATCCGCAAACAATCTGCATATATGCTTACGTGGTCGAAGATCAGCTCTGTGTAAATTTTGAAATCATTTTGCTCGATTACCTAAGCGCACATTTCAGTGGTTGAGAATTCAGTCAACATGTCTACATAAGCCATTGACCTTTCAGAGGTCATCCGAGGTCACCGACACAGCTTGACCTCAGGTGACTCTTTATCGGGAAAAAGTCGCCTTGGGGTTAATGTGATGTGATGTGTTAATGTGATGCTAAAATTGATTCTGGCGTCTATTTCTTCCCCAGGAATCAGACAATCCTGTTCTCTGGTCCTATTTTGGAAGTCGCCTAAATGAAGTCAACAGTGACCTCAGCTGATCCCTTACCAACCGGCCAAAATGTAGCCAATCGCGCATGGTTCACATCCCACAATAATGAGAACATCGTGGTGAGATTTGGAAGCGCGTATTTCCTACTGTTTTTACACCGGGAACGATGAAATGAGAAAAATTGAAAAATGGCCGCTGGAAATTGAAGGAAAATGATTTGTGTACAGCGGATCATGGGAACGATTGGATTTAAGATGTTGGGGTTTCCTCATTGGGGTTGGGGCATTGTTTAAAGACTATTCAATCCAAATATGGCGTTTAGTTTATCGCATTGCCTGAATTCAAGACTCCAAATGGTTTCGAGGCCCTCCGAGCCGACGAGGCTATACGGCAGCAAGTTTATATATCTGTCCTTACAAGCAGTTTCTCCTGGATGAATTTACTCTTCGCCCGCGACCAATCGGCGTGAGAGATTGGCGACCCTACATGACTCAACGGTCGATGTGTCGAAAAGTCAATAACCAACCAACCAAATCCTGGATGAATTGGGGTTCTGGCCGGTCCAGATTCACAGTGGCTCAGCCAGGATTTTCCTAAGGGGGGGGGGCAAAAAATGTCAAGAAATAGAGAACGCTTTCGGCGCGGGAAGCGCCCTGGAAGCCTTTTATATTGAGTGGTGAAAATGTAACAAGTTCTTGTTGCATCTAGCGCATCTTCGTTGCTAGGGGGAGATCCAGGCTCCCGCCCCTCTCTTGGTTGCGCCTCTGCAATCTGCAAATGTTTTATTTTCTTTCATCATCCGGTTTCTCCCCAACCTGATGCTGAACCAGATGAAAGTATGACCGAAGATGCCAATTCATGCCACCCAACTTCCCACTCCTCGTGAGTTGACGAGACGAAGGCCACCGATGGAGCCAGCTGGGGTAATGTCCACAAAGCGTGGCGATCCGCCCAAAGTCACCAATGGGTAACGTTTTCTGTTCATAAATGACATGCAATGTTCACAACCAGGTACACAACTATGATAGCATGGGTAATCGTCACATTGGGACGTAAACACAGACCCAAAATGTGGCTGAAGTGGTGGGGGTGACAAATCATACAAATCATGTGAAGTTTGTAACGCACTATGCACAATGCATCAGTTCTCCATCATTATGCAACGACATGAAATATACATAGCCGGGGAAATAATTGAAAGGTGAATTGCATTAGCTTATGCTTATGGCGGAGCATATCACGGCGTATCAGGGCGAGGCATATCACGGCGTACCATGGCGTGTCACCGTGGAGCATATCACGGCGTACCATGGCGTGTCACGGCCGAGCACATCACGCAACACATGGGCTAGGTCATGACATTAAGTTTGAAAGGGATATCCAGGTTTTAAAATCCATTATTTCCATGCAAGACCAATATGTTATACAAGCCATAGGCGTAATGTTGAAGTTCTCAAATATTGAAGAGGCAACCTCCCTCAAACGCAATGGTGGAGAACCACATGCATACACGCAATGAGTGACTACCTTATGATCTCCTGAAGAGCTAGACGTCGCCGGCAGCCGTTGTATTTGTTTCGTTGATGGGCAACAACACAAGACAAGCTTATGTTGATTTATGCGTTGTATTTCCAAAGTTCGAGGGCGAGTGACAAAATGGATGAATGTTTTCATCCCACAGTTCCTTTTTATAATGTCATGGAATAACAATCACACGGCATTCTTGTGTAAATCATGTTATCAATATCAATGAAGGTTCTCATCCCAGTTTCTTTTTTTAATGTCACGGAATAAAAATCACACGGTGTCCTTGTGTAACTTACACTCAATCGATGTGTAAAACCAGCACTGACATAAGCAGCTTATTAACCTAGAAAGCAGGGGACGGCCTTAGCTTGGTTGGTTATTTGGGCTTAGGGGCGCATCGACTGCGTTGGTCATACAGCGCCCATACGTTGGTCATACGGCCTTAGCTTGGCGTCCGTATTTCCGTACCCGCCATCGTGCCTGTGCTCAACTGATACTGATGTGAGCTGCAACTCGAACGGTTCCATTGTTGGGAGCCGAGAAGGCCCTTTGTCCAGCGAATTTAATTATCGGTCGCAATAACCCAGTAACACCGAATTATTCATTCTCCGAAATTGCAAGACTTAAATGCAACTGAGGGAAAAAGTGCGGTTCTTGAGAAATATTGGTGCAGCGAATCCACATTTTGGAAATATTTCAAGTGACATATTCTTCAGCTTCCTCCTGTCAGAGCACACCGGTGCGCCTCAGGGCGCCGGTGTGAGTGTGAGAGGTGCACTGGAGCGCCGGCGAGGGCCGGCCGCCGGCACAGTGTGACCGCTCACGGGCGGCTGCTGAATGATCCGCCGCCACCGCCGCCGCCGCCACACTCTGCGCCGAATATGGCGACACGGCGAGCAGCTCTCCGCGGCCGCCGTCCTCGCCGCCGCGCCGAATATGGCGCGGCGCGGTCAGTTACGGACTTCGTGTCAGGCGAGGCGTGGCCACTTATGGACTTGGTGTCGGCCGGCCAGTTATGAGGCTCCGTGTCGGCCGGCCAGTTATGAGGCTCCGTGTCGGCCGGCCAGTTATGAGGCTCCGTGTCGGCCGGCCAGTTACGAGACTCCGTGTCAGCCGGCCAGTTATGAGACGCCACGTGGGCCGGGCAGTTATGAGGTTCCGTGTCGGCCGGCCAGTTATGAGGCTCCGTGTCGGTGACAGTCATGAGGCTCCGTGTCGGCCGGTCAGTTATGAGACTCCGTGTCAGTTGGCCAGTTATGAGACTCCGTGTGAGCTGCCGACAACCGAGCAGACCTGTCACTGGATCGTATGGGCGGCCATCCCCGAGCCTGCGCTGAGCGAGCCCAGAGCCGATCCCGGCGACACTCGGACCGGCTCGAATGGTTTCCGGTCCAGTCCCCGGGCATCTCTGGCTCCGTCAGGAGTCGATGGTTCGTCCAACAAATTCGCTGTCCTGTTCTGGTTTTACCTGTCATGCGCCTTTCCTCCTCGTCAGTTTTCTCCTTCGGTCGTGAAAGTGCTTAGTTATTCATTGCCATGGCTGTTTCTTCCGTCTCATCCCTGTGCCGTAGTTAGGTCGGCAGCTCCACCCCTATCTTGTGGTTAGTTCTCCAGTCCCATCATTATCTTTTGGTTAGCTCTCCAGCCCCATCCATATATTGTGGTTAATTCTCCGGCCCTATTCCCATTTTGCGGTTACCCCTTCAGTCCCACCTCCACTTCATGGTCACCTGTCTAGGGCCATCCCAAATCGGCGGTATGCCCAGTGGTTTAGTATTAGTACCCAGGGTATCCCACTGTTATGCACCCATAGTAAGTACCTACAGATACTTACCACAGCCGTCCATCGCATCAACTGCAGCGGCTATACGACATCTGTTGCTATGCCAGTGAATCGCACGGGCATAGTTCAATGTCAGGCCAATTATGCAAGCTGGCATCACATGACCATTCCTGGGTAATTATCTAGCCCAATCCCAGTGGGCTAGCTAGTTATCTAGCCGCATTCCTATCCATCGGCGGAGAGTGGAGATCTCTCTTCAGACCTTGAGGAGGTCCGCAATGTATTTGGAGTTCGGAATGTGAGGCGGGTGCCACGAGCATAATATGGAAGTCCGGAGTATGTGGTGTACGTCACACTGCCACAGGCATATTAACACGCTTAGGCCTCCTCTATCACTGTGCGGTTTCGGCCCCCATCGGCTCAGGAGCCCTTCATACCGGCTCTAGACCCACTCCGACGGCCCGAGGTCCTCCCGCGGCTGGGCGTCCTGTCCGTCGACGCAGGGGCCCTCCTTAACGATCCGGGGCCCCCTCTTTCAGGCCGAAGGACCTCCTTCAACAGCTGGGGTCCCCTCCATCATCCCCTTCCGTCGGTCCAAGGGCCCTTTCTCACGGCCAGAGATCCTCTCCGGTAACTATGGCTCCACTCCGTAGTCTCAGGGACCCTCTTTGAAGACCCAGGGTCTTTTCCGGAAAGTCGGAGGTCCCCTTTCAAATGCTTGGACCCTGTCCATCAGATCAGAAGCCATTTCTTCGGCTTGGGCTCTGTCGTCAGCCCAGCGGCCCTTCATATTGGCTCGGGCCCTCTCTGTCAGCCCGGGTCCTTCCAACTATCCGGGGTACTCTCCGTCGACCTAGAAGCCCTTCACGTTAGTCCAGCCAAGAGCCCTGAGCATCTTCCCGAGGGCATTATCCGTTGACTCGGGGTCCTCTTCATCGGCCCGGGGCCTTTTACGTCAGCCCCGGCGCTTTTCGTCGGTTCAAGGGCCCTTCACGTCGGTACAGGGGGCTCCTACAGACCCCCTGCACCGACGCCTTGAGGTGCCCTTGCACTTCAAGGTGTCCAGGGGGGGCTTCATCCCCCTAGGCTACGCGAAGGAGTGTACGCCACAGGCATACAATTAAAGTCAGGAATATGTCGCGTGCGCATAAGTATTATATTCAATTTCAGAATATGTGGCGTACGCCACCAGCATAATGTTGAATTTCCTTCAACCACCAGTCCAAGAAATCTCTCCCATCTGGTTCTCTGGCCACAAGTCTATTCACCGGCTAGTTTAAGCCCAGCAATATCGATCCTGTACCTGTGCACCGACGTTTCTCCCGCGTGACACATTTTGTCACATTTTGGTGTAAAATGACAAGCTGGGTGTACCAAAGTCTTCCCATTTCCGACCCTATACGCAGACTGGTTCCCCGGTTCCGGTCCCGTCTGCAGACTAGTCCCACATTGCCGACCCTATCCACATACCCTGTCCCTTCTCCCCTGTGCCGGCCCTCTCCACGGACCAGTTCCTCGGTGCCGATCCTCACCACGGATCCTCTACGTGGGCGACAACAGGTGCAGGGGACATCAGTTCTGAAGAGTAATGGTCCGTGTCGTGTGAATGCGAGTCCCGAGAGCGGTGCGTATTTACCGCCACAGCCTCAACCGCAAAAAGGGTGCGCGAGGAGGCGGGCCCAGCCCGCCCTCCGACGCCACCCGCATAGACTAGGTGTTAATGCAGACAAATGTGCGGAGGCTAGGCTGCCTTTAATCCTGACCACCCTGACGGCTATAAAATGCATGCGTGTACGGGTTTATTGGACAATCATGGGAAGGCTCACGATTAAGCACACTAGGGTAAACATAGATAGTAATGCAGAAACTAACATAAATTTTGGAGGCGTAGCTTCTTATTTAAGCTAGATTTTAAGGTAAGGAAAGCGATCTTTTCGTTCGGAATTAACACATAATATATATCTTGCCCTGTCAAGTCATTGACCTATTATGTCATGATTGAAGGCATGTTTGGTGACAATTCTTGTTCACAAAGTTTTACTTCATCATCATGGACTGTTCAGGAACTACCCCACAACATTAAGAGAGGGTGGTAAAATTGGCCTCTCCACACTTTCAAACTGTGAGTATTAACCATTGCCCAAGCTGCCCAATAGTTCGCTTTGCGGCGACATCCCTGTCTGCCTAGGATTAGTGCACACATGGACCTTCAACACACAGCCCGGCCGCAGTCGGGGAGAGCAGAGGAGCAGGAGCCATCAATGAAATGCAAATCGAAGCACCCATGTCTGTATATTGACATGTGATGCGTTCCATCGTTCTATTGGCCCTAATCCTTAGTGCATCACTGAGCACGCTGCTAGGACATGCGATCGTGATCGTAGAATTTAAGCAATCCTGCAAGGTTCTCAAAATATAGTCGCCCAAGTTCAAGCTTGTGTTTCGTAGTAAAGGTTCTATAAGGAAGTTTGGCTACATGTCTGATACTCAGTGCTTTGATCACCCACGAACATTTTGAGAAGAAAAAAACCTCCACCCATAAGCCAAGCAGTCGAGAGGCTATACAGCCTCGGAGTCCATCCGGCCCCGTAGTCTGCCCGCCGTAGTTCAGCTAGCCCCGGAGCCCGTCCAGTCCCGTGGGCCGCTCTGTCCGGCAGTAAGGGACGGCTGTCCTGGAGTGAGTGATGGGTGCTCGGGAGTAAGGGACGGCTGTCCTGGAGTGAGTGATGGGTGTTCGGGAGTAAGGGACGGCTGTCCTGGAGTGAGTGATGGGTGTTAGGGAGTAAGGGATGGCTGTCCGGCAGGAGGGGACGACTGTCCGGCAGTAAGGGACGGCTGTCCTGGAGTGAGTGATGGCTGTTCGGGAGTACAGGACGTCTGTCCGGCAGTAGGGGACGACTGTCCGGGAATAAGGGACGACTCTCCGGGAGTAAGGGACGACTGTCCGGGAGCAAGGTACAGCTTTCTGGGAGTAAGGGACGGCTGTCCGGGACTAGGGGACGGCTGTCCGGCTGTCCGGTAGTAACCGACGGCTGTCCGGCAGTAGGAGACGCCTGGGTGGCAGCAGCCTGAGAGCAGTCGGCGCCGGTGGTGGCTGTGCCGGCTGCAGAGGCGGTGACGTGGCCGGAACAGCGGCCGGCCCGGTCCACCTGACGGCGGCCGGCCGCGGGTCACGGCCGGTCCGGCCCGCTCCATTGTTGCGTCTGGTTGCTAGCCGACACCCGCCGGGGAGTGGCGGCCGCTTCTGCTCTGAGCCGGCCGTCGGCACATGTCGCCGCCGCTCCTCGCGCCGTGCACCGGTCGCCGAGCGGGAGGAGCGCGGCCGGGAAGTGTGCCGACTCGCCGGTGGGATTGATCGGTGCTGGCGCGTCTCAGAGTCCGCGTCCAGAATACAGAAGTGTGCAGTGGAGTTCAGGTTGATTCGTCGCATGCTCGTGGCTGATCCAGACAGACGTGAATCATCTGAATGATCGATCCTGATTCGACAATTGAAGTTGGCAGGGGATGGGAGATAATGGATGCGTTCTGTTCCGGCACTATTTTCACTCGCATTCCCTGGCTCGTGTGCTTCTCGTCTAGACTTCATAATGGCCTACATGTGCATGAAGTTATTTGTTTGAGATGCATGTGGTCTGTTTTCCAACACCATAATTTGGTTTGTTCTGAATATGATGTGATTGCTCTGTTCGGTGCAATGTTGTGGTCTGCTGCAATATGACGTGATGGTTTTGTGCAATAGCTTGGTCTGCTTGCAGTATGACGCGATTGTTCGGTACAATGCCTTGATCTGCCTAAGTGACAGACCCAGGGGGCATGGGGTCCCCCTTCTCCTTGGACCCCTTCAAGGCACCAGGGTGCCGTTGAACACGCTGTGTTTTAACATAGGCCGTGACGAGGCACACAATAAATGTGTTGCTCCATGGGCGTTCAGACGACCGGAACCAACAACTGAAGGACTCCCGGGTCGACGTGAGGGGCCCTAGACCGACGTGAAGGGCCCCTGGCCCGAAGAAAGGGTCCCCGGGTTGCTGGAGATCATTCCGAGCCGATGAAGAGGACCCAGAGTTGGCGAAGAGTTCCAAAGAGCAGACGCTGAGTGCCCCGGCCCCGGCCAATGTGAAGGGCCTCTAAGCCGACGGAGGGGGCCCCGGGTCGTTGGAAGGGCCCCCGGACTGACGGCGAGAGCCCAACCAGTAAAGAGAGCCCCTGAGCCAACGAAGAGGGCCCTTGAGACGACGGAGATGGTCGTTGTGCCGACGGAGAGGGTGCCTAGCGGCCGCAGAGGGCCACGAGCCGATGTGCAGGGTCATTGGGCCTAAGGGCGCACGCAGGATTGTCCTAAGAGGGCGCACACATTCTTAAAGGGCCTCTGGTAGACTGGGCCCCCATTGAGCTACATATGCCTTTGACTACTCAGGAGCCCTCGCCTTTGGCTCAGGGGTCCTCTTTATTTGCCGGAGCCCTCTCAGTTAGGCCGAAGGCGCTTCCAGTGATCCGTGGCCTCCTCCGTCTGTCCAGAACCCTTAATATCTACTTGCCGCCCCCCCCCCGCACCTCCAATGGCTCTGGGTCCTCTCTGATGACCAAGGGCCATTTCGGTCGGTCCAAGAGCCCTTTTCGTTTGTTTGGGGCCCTCTTTTCTGGCCGGGGCCCTCTCCGTCAGGCCGAGAGCCCTTTCAACGACCCGGGACCCCCATCCAGAGTCCTTCGTATCCGTTTGGGTCTCTCCGTCGGCCCAGATGTGTTTTATGTCTGCCCCTAGCCCGGGGTCTTTCCGGTGACTAGAGCCCTCTCCGTCGGTTTAAGTGGCCCTTCCGTCACCTCGGGGGCCCCTCCCCGTTAGCTCAGGGACTCCTTTTTACTGGTCGGGGACTTCTGCCAACTCGGGGGCCTTCCATCGACCAGAGACTCCTCCGTTCCCTTAGAGTCCCATTGCTCACTTTGGCCCGGCCCAAGTCCCTGAGCCAAAGGGGAGCGTTAAGAAGCCCGAAGGGCTTTTTAACGCCTCTGCTCGTGGGCATTTTCCATCAACTTGGAGGTCCTCGCGACCCCGGACCGTCTACCTCAGCTCGGGGTCTCTTAATCAACCCAAGGCCTGCCCATTAGGGGCCTCTCGTATCGGCCCGGCGTCCCTTCACATCGACCCCTGGCCACATAAAAAAAAATCAAGCTCCCAAGGGCCATCCAGCTCACTTGGACCACCAGCTCTCAAGTGGGGCAGAGGCCCCATCAGGTCTCAAGGAGCCCATTTGTTCCCACTGGCCCCTCTAGTTACTGAGCCATTTTTGTTCGCGTTAAGAAATAGAAATTGGCCACCGGGTGAAGGTCGCATTATGAACTTTTATTCGAGAAAAAAATCGCCAGAAGGACTTTTAACGTGCTTTCTCCTCTCGAATAGGTCCCTCCTCACGCTATGAGAAGGCACGTTCCCCTTGCTCTTTGAATATGCCTATACCTGAGCCAACGGAGGAGCCCAACACCCAAGCGGTTTCTCGATGTGGGTCTCGATGTCACGAAACCAACAAAGACTAACACTAGCTATGGTGCGATGCTGCCTGCAATGCATCGCAAACATTTTCGGAGCGCACCCCCCCCCCCCTTTCCATCCCCTGGGGTCAACACAAAAATGTCATGATAGGTGTACTAAGGTCCAGAGGGTGCTAAATTATGCATCCCCCCCCACACACACACCCACCCTCTTGGCCAATTCCTAGATCCGTCACTGGTCTCCTTGCTGAAGGATGTGATTGTTCGGCACAATGTTTTGGTCCGCTGCAGTACGACATGATTTCTTTTCGCGGCAGGTCCACTAGACGCGATTGCCGATCTGAATTCACTCAAATCCCATGTGTGAAGACCTTCGTCTCAAATGTGCTGATTATGGCAGCCAGACAGAATCTGTTCGGTGTTTTCTGTCTGCGTCACGCGTGTTGGCAGATTGTTCAGATAACCTATTCGGTACGATAACCTATTCGATACGACATCACAGCTGGACGAACATCAAGGGGAGCGCCGTCTAAATCGCGCTACGGCGTGAATGACTCCATTTGCAGCGAGGGAATTTCGCTTCACCAAGCACGGGCCACTCCTTCAGGGTGGACGACCCAGGCTGAGTGGGCGCCCGACATTGTCCACGGCAGCGTGTGCCGACTGCACTGCAGCCCCTGCCAGACAGGGTGGTCATTGCACTGCAGCCCCGCAAACTATGGGTCATCTTCATCGGCTCTGGATGATCTCCGTCAACCCGGGCCCCCTTTCATCGGCCCAAGGGCCCTTCACGTCGGTCCAGAGCCCCTCACGTCGACCCTGGGGCCCTTCAATTGTTGGCTTCGTTGCCGGTCCACACCGGTGGCCGATGTCTCCGCAGACCACGACCGCGGCCGCGGCACTTGTCAGCACCGACCAGCCGCGTCATGCAGCATGCACCTGGCTTCGGTTGTGCTGCTCGGCGGCCCGTTATCTCCCGTGTCCGGCGCTGACGGTGGCGCCCGGGCACGTGCAGCTGCTTCTGCGGCCGCTGGTCGTGGGGCGACTGGTTAGCATTGTACTGTATCCGGGCGAGTGGTGGCGGTGGTGGTCGTAAGCCGGCGTACTGACACAGCTGCTGATCACCGGCGATGTGTATGAGGCCCACTTTGGTGACGGCTGGGTTGGGCTAGGGGCGGCAAGGCGCTGTAAAGGATTGTCCTAAGAGGGCGCACATATTTTTGAAGGGCCTCCAGAAAGGGTAGACTGGACCCCTTTGAGCTGTATGTGTCCTTTGACTAGCCAGGAGCCCTCGCCTTTAGCTCAAAGGTCTTCCTTACTTGCCGGAGCCCTCTCAGTTAGGACGAGGACCCTTCCAGTGACCCGTGGCTACACGAGGAATGTGCGGCGGATAAGCGCCCTTAAACCCAAATAACTAACTAGCGAGAAACGTGCGGCTGGGTGTCGGTCGTGCCCCTGCCGTACAGCTGGGTGTCGGCCGTGCCCCTGCCGTGCGGCTGGGTGTCGGTCGTGCCTCTGCTGTGCGGTCGGGGTGTCGGCAGTGCCTCTGCCATACAGCTGGGTATCGGTCGTGCCCCTGCCGTACAGCTGGGTGTCGGTCGTGACCCTGCCGTACAGCTGGGTGTCGGTCGTGCCCCTGCCGTACAGCTGGGTGTCGGTCGTGACCCTGCCGTACAGCTCGGTGTCGGTCGTGCCCCCGCCGTGCGTCAGCCAGTGAGTCAACGCCCGGCAGCGGCGGACCGCGAGACGGCGGGATGGACGAGTCACCGTGCTGACCTCAGCCGGCACGTGCCCGATCGCGCTCGGCGCCGATAACGGCCACGTGACGTGACGTGACGTGACGTGGCGCTGAGCTATCCGGCGGACACTTCCAGCCGCCTAGCCGGGACCGACCGCACGCCATGGCTGCGGTGTCGCTGTCACGGCGTGCCTCGCTGGCCACCACTGTCACGGCGTGCCTCGCTGGCCACCACTGTCACGGCGTGCCTCGCTGGCCACCACTGTCACGGCGTGCCTCGCTGGCCACCAGTGTCACGGCGTGCCTCGCTGGCCACCACTGTCACGGCGTGCCTCGCTGGCCACCACTGTCACGGCGTGCCTCGCTGGCCACCACTGTCACGGCGTGCCTCGCTGGCCACCACTGTCACGGCGTGCCTCGCTGGCCACCACTGTCACGGCGTGCCTCGCTGGCCACCACTGTCACGGCGTGCCTCGCTGGCCACCACTGTCACGGCGTGCCTCGCTGGCCACCACTGTCACGGCGTGCCTCGCTGGCCACCACTGTCACGGCGTGCCTCGCTGGCCACCACTGTCACGGCGTGCCTCGCCCACGGCGTGCCTCGCTGGCCACCAGTGTCACGGCGTGCCTCGCTGGCCACCAGTGTCACGGCGTGCCTCGCTGGCCACCACTGTCACGGCGTGCCTCGCTGGCCACCACGGCCGAAAAAATGTCGCCCGCCACCACTGCGACGCTGCGCCGTTCGGCAGACGTCGCATCAATCTCGGTCGGATGGAAGTGCTGGCCGAGCTGGCGAGACTCCGGTGTCGCCGCGTCATTCGCCGACTGTTGAACAGGAAGGCTCCGACGTTGCCATCTGGGTAGTGTCGCAAAGGTGGCGACACTGCGTCCCGTGCGTGATCCTGTGTCGCCGCGCGGCCATGTCGCGGCTGAAATGGCCAGCTCAGGCACGGCTGGTGGCTTGGTCTCGGAGCCCGAGCCCCATATCAGACCACCGCGTCGGGTCGGATGCGATCGCAAGTCACATGGAGTGGTATGACGCGATTCAGAACCCTACTGTGTGGTCTGTTTTAGTCCTGAGCACCGCAGTGTTGTCTGCTGGTGTCATGAATTCTGCCATTGTCTGCTGCAAGCCCAGACCGCGCACAGTCTGCAGCCGTCCTGAGCCCCACAGTGTGATCAGTTGCCGCTCCGAGCCGCACAGGGTGGTCCGCCGCCGTCCCGAGCCCCACAGTGTGGTCCGCCACCGTCCCGAGCCCCACAATGTGGTCCGCCACCGTCCCGAGCCCCACAGTGTGGTCCGCCGCCGTCCCGAGCCCTACAGTGTGATCAGTTGCCATCCCGAGCCCCACAATGTGGTCCGCCGCCGTCCCGAGCCCCACAATGTGGTCCGCCACCGTCCCGAGCCCCACAGTGTGGTCCGCCGCCGTCCCGAGCCCCACAGTGTGGTCCGCCGCCGTCCCGAGCCCTACAGTGTGATCAGTTGCCGTCCCGAGCCCCACAATGTGGTCCGCCGCCGTCCCGAGCCCCACAGTGTGGTCCACCACCGTCCCGAGCCTCACAGTGTGATCAGTTGCCGTCCCGAGCCCCACAGTGTGGTCCGCCACCGTCCCGAGCCCTACAGTGTGGTCCGCTGCCGTCCCGAGCCCCACAGTGTGGTCCGCTGCCGTCCCGAGCCCCACAGGGTGGTCCGCCGCCGTCCCGAGCCCCACAGTGTGGTCCGCCGCCGTCCCGAGCCCCACAGTGTGGTCCGCTGCCGTCCCGGCCCCACAGTGTGGTCCGCCGCCGTCCCGAGCCCCACAGTGTGATCAGTTGCCGTCCCGAGCCCCACAGTGTGGTCCGCTGCCGTCCCGAGCCCCACAGTGTGGTCCGCTGCCGTCCCGAGCCCCACAGTGTGGTCCGCTGCCGTCCCGAGCCCCACAGTGTGGTCCGCCGCCGTCCCGAGCCCCACAGTGTGATCAGTTGCCGTCCCGAGCCCCACAATGTGGTCCGCCGCCGTCCCGAGCCCCACAGTGTGGTCCGCCGCCGTCCCGAGCCCCACAGTGTGATCAGTTGCCGTCCCGAGTCCCACAGTGTGGTCCGCCACCGTCCCGAGCCCCACAGGGTGGTCCGCCGCCGTCCCGAGCCCCACAGTGTGGTCCGCTGCCGTCCCGAGCCCCACAGTGTGGTCCGCCGCCGTCCCGAGCCCCACAGTGTGATCAGTTGCCGTCCCGAGCCCCACAGTGTGGTCCGCCGCCGTCCCGAGCCCCACAGTGTGGTCAGTTGCCGTCCCGAGCCCCACAGTGTGGTCCGCTGCCGTCCCGAGCCCTACAGTGTGATCAGTTGCCATCCCGAGCCCCACAATGTGGTCCGCCGCCGTCCCGAGCCCCACAGTGTGGTCCGCCGCCGTCCCGAGCCCCACAGTGTGATCAGTTGCCGTCCCGAGCCCCACAGTGTGAACAGTTGCCGTCCCGAGCCCCACAGTGTGGTCCGCCGCCGTCCCGAGCCCCACAGTGCGGTCCACCACCGTCCCGAGCCCCACAGTGTGGTCCGCTGCCGTCCCGAGCCCCACAGTGTGATCAGTTGCCGTCCCGAGCCCCAGGGTGGTCCGCCGCCGTCCCGAGCCCCACAGTATGGTCCGCCGCCGTCCCGAGCCCCACAGTGTGGTCCGCCACAGTGTGGTCCGCCGCCGTCCCGAGCCCCACAGTGTGAACAGTTGCCGTCCCGAGCCCCACAGTGTGGTCCGCCGCCGTCCCGAGCCCCACAGTGGGCTGGACGTTGGCAGGTGACAGTCAGCAGACGACGGAGTGGCCATGCCACATTGTCCTTCACCAGTCGTGCGAGGATGATGGGTACAAAGGACGGGGGCCCGGGCACGATCACGTTTCATATTGTGGCCGCTCGCTCATGGTGGGGGGTCGACTGTAGTCAGCTCTGATGCAGTCCCCGTGGTGGGGGATCGACTGTAGAGAAGCCCCGTTGGGGTCGACTGTAGTCAGCTCTGGCGCAGCCCCAGGTGGTGGTGTGGAAGGGTCGACTGTAGTCAGCTCTGGCGCAGCCCCGTGGTGGTGGGGGTGGGAGGGTCGACTGTAGTCAGCTCTGGCGCAGCCTCCGTATCTGATGGCATTGCGCCATTCTGGATACTGCGGGTGAATTGTTGGTTGCCAAAGGAACAGGTCGATATCGAGATAAATAGGCGGTGGCGCCGTGCCCATTCAGCGCTTTATGCACTTTATGCGCTGTCCAGCCTGGTTTTACCACAAAGTACTTTTTTGACTGTTTATTTTTATCAGTGGCCAATTCAAAGATGTCAGATGAAATTGTAACCACGAATCATTCCCGTACTTAATTTGCTCAATTACAAGACGAAAATTCGGTGTGCATAACTATACATATCACTATCACATGTAGCAGCACCGATTCCCCACTGAGAGGACAGCCCTTCCCAGAAACTGCCGAAGCTCATCTCTGTTAATCTCTCTCACGCGATACCCTAGTTGCTATGACGTAATGCATTGTGAACACCTGATCGGCTTTCAAGGACCAACAATAATCCAAACAACCACTGAGCAACCACTGAGCTGCCTGACCTGGATTTATCTCCAGGTATATCGTCGGCGGCTGATCGTCCAGCTTCTTTGATGACGTATGACAACAATATCTTATTTAAAACTTCGCGGCTAATGCTAGATGATTCTTTAATTATTTCATTTACTTCCTTTTTCAGACTAATTTAAAGTTACTATTAAAAGCTCTTTTAGAACAATTATTATTTTTGCTTCTTTATACCTCACTAAGCCTTAGACAGCTGTTTCCACCAGAGACCCGGCGGACAATAGGTCAAGGAAACGCGGTGAACACTCCATTAGCTTCGCCTTTCGGCAGCAGAACGTACCATGAAAATATCACCATTGTTAGAACGGGAGCTCCGAAGCTGCGTGCATTGCGATGGCACGGCATGTTAACTGCAGGGCAGAAGTTGTATTGCAATGACTGGTGGTTCTTACTTGGGGCCGAAAGTACAGCTCTGCGCACGTGGTTTGGCAAGGCCAGGTGACAGCCCCGCCCCGTTCCCTCCAACTCAGATCTGGCCAATGGTTCGAGCTAATCTGGCTCATTTCATGATTGTCGATATTTCTGCCCATTGCTAATAGGCTGAGCCGAGATGGCTGAGCAGGGCAGAGCAGCTGTAAATATAGTTCACAACTATTTTAACTATGAGTGACCATCACGTGCATGGGGAGAGGCGGATGGCCAACCCCGCTAACTCTGGATTGGATGGACCTACGAAAGCAATGGAGACGGCATTAGGAAGCCATCGACGAGCCCGACAGTATGTTTGACATTTCCTGAGATCCATACCTGGATACAAATGAACATATTAACTGAATATCGGATTTTAATTTGCTCCTCGTGAATCCCCTTATGGTAATTTCAGCGTGCAGGAGTCTGGGGGCAAATCTAGGAATTTTGATCGGTAGGGTGTGAGGCACACTCGTCTGGGGTGTGCCATTGCTATGGAGGGGCGCCTTTTCTACTCGGAGGATCGGCTGATGAACCCGCGTCTTTGGCGAGGTGCCTTTTCTAGTCAGAAAGGGTTTATGTCATGTCTCCCTCACTCTTATGGTGTCTTGGTTGTGCCCGGAATATACAAACATGAAGTGGCTCAAATTCAGATACATATTTAAAGTGTGGCATGTTATACAGCTCAATGTCTTGTGAAATTTCGCTTGTGATTGCGAGGAGGGGCAGTAAGGTTACGTTTAAGAGATCCCCGTACACAATCCGGTCGCGTGGAATCGAACCGGTACCTGCAACAATGGATTAGAGAACAAAGCTGATAACAATGCCTCGTTCAAACTGACGGCTCACCAACAGTTCAATCCCCGTAGTGTCGTCTGCTTTGGCTTCCTTTCTTTGCCTGATACAGCTGTCCACCGCATGACGAGCTGCTGCAGCTCGTTTGGATTGGCTGCTCGCGCTGCGGCATGATCAATGTCTTCACAGCGGGCTATGAGGTCATCCCATGCATGTCCTAAACGGGCAAGATCGGACGAAAGCATTAGCGCTCCCACAGCAGACAGAAAAGCTGCGGTTGCTCACGGTGCCAGATTTGGTTCCATGGTCCACCGGTCTGTTTGCCGTATACCCTGTAGTTGTTTCCAGGCGCGGTATGTCGCATGCCCTGTAGTTGTTTACAGGCCCGTATGTCGCAAAGCCTACAGTGGTTCCCAGACACAAAATGTTGTATACCCTGGTGTAGTTTCCAGACACAGAATGCTGCGTTCCCTGTAGTAGTTTCCAGACACAGTATGTCGCATACCATGTAGTGGTTCCCAGGCGCAACATGTCGTATATCCTGCCAGAATCCTGTGAAGTTCACAAGACGACAAAATGGTAACGTTGAGACGGGTAAAATTGTGCTCCTAGCTTATATTCAACCTAGTTGAATCAATACGCAAGGATTGATTAAAAATGTTTGTCGTGTCTACTGAAATGTACCAGGTCAGGTACCAACCCAGCATTTGCAGGAGGCCATTTCGGCGCTCGAAGCGCGCCGAAATTGGCCTCCTCTGGCACGACGGGGGCTATAGCCCCTTTAGCTCTCTCTCTCTCTCTCTCTCTCTCTGATTGCGCTAATGCTTAGTATCTATAACTTTATTAGCGCGAGCAACAACCGATAAATTTAAAATAAGTCTCGAAAAGTGTTGCAAACAAGCTAAATGTACCTGGACATCCGCTGGCAATCCGCAAAAGTTGCCTGTCGTAAACCAATCTTCTGTGCGGGCAACTTGCCAGTAAAACGGTTTCCATGCAGCTCTAAAATTTCATAGGTCCCATTGGGAGTGAGGGACAAATGTAGCACACATAAATTCGTACAGCCAAGTTCTCTACCTCTCCCGTGTTTTTTTTTGGGGGGTGAAAATATGGGGGTCGGCTCGTCACTGGCGCCGCCAAGTCGAGGTCACAGGCCAGGCAATGCAGACTGCAATGCCGCCGCTTAGGCACCAGGGCGCTAACACCACCTTCGGCCGCCAATCTCACGCCGGTGCACAAAGGCACGGCCAGTGTCCGCACCTGGGCACCAGACGGTCGGGGTTCGCACCCGTGCACCAGACGGCCGGGGTCCGCACCTGGGCACCAGAGATGGCAAGTATAAGTGCCGAAGGTTCAGGAAGGACTGTCCGATGTTTTGACCAGTCTTTTGGATATATACCGGCCTTTCAGTACATTGCACATATTTGTTTAATCAGCTTATTTTTTAAAAGAAAACCTAATGATGATAATCATCGTGCAGCTTGTGCGGCTTACTTCAACATTCCAGTCAGCAATTACGTGATCGCTTGAGCATTTTAATGATAAATCCTCACATATTTCCAAGATTGCTGGCGTGCGAATTGCTGAAAACAGAGGACCAGCAATGCTATTGGTTTATAGCCCGAACATATCCGTGACGTGCAGCCTTAAAAAGAGACTTACAACTACAATAAAGTTTTAAAATGTGAGTTCGTTTTATCAGGTATCGAAAAGTAGAATATAGTTGGAACCAATACCTGGGCAGTAGACTAGCATTGTAACACATTGTTGAAGATCATGATCAATATTATTGTTTTCTGTGCCTGGTCGATCTTTAACTAATCTGTACTTGTAGCACACTGGACACCGCATGCAATGTTTATCATTCTACTATTAGATCTACAAATCAAAACTCAATATTCTTCATTCTTCAAACTTGCATTATATTCTCTACAATCCATGTTCCATGGTCAAATGTTTGCCCTACTGCCGGTGGCTGCGCCGTTTTAGTATTTCGTACTGCACTGCGTAATATTAGGATTTGGTGTTAGCTGGATAATGTGTTCTGGAGACTGAATGATGCGGTCCACAATATATGCTTGGGGTTTTTGTTTGTGATAACCAGACAGGAAATTGTACACGTTATGATTTCACCTTGACATGGCCTGAGAGTTTAACCTCGGGCAAGCACGAGTATTCTGACGTCTTGCTTTGCTCAATTGTAAACACAATCACGTAAGGACAGTTGTTATAACTGATATAACTTCAGAACTCGATTCTTGGCAGCACTTTGAATGTTGCACTAAAAGCGACACTTCTTGGAAGCGATGACCTGACTTCGACCCCGTCTAGTTCGATGTCCTTTGGTGATATTGAGACACACCTACCACCAAGGGGTGCGCTGATGAATGGTGGACAGCTTGCAAAGTTTCGCGGCGGTGCGCGTTGCCTTTTTTAAGTTCCGAAACACCTCAAAGGGGATCAGTTTGACCCCTCACCAAAACGCATTATGATGTAAGGAAGGATGTTGTTTAGCAGGCCTGTATGCCTGCTCACTCCGACACTGGATGGGCGGCAGTGTTGACTGGTGGAGGTGGCCGGGGCTCACTCCGGTACCGAACGGGCAGCAGTGTTGACTGATGGAGGTGGCCGGGGCACACTCCGGCACTGGATGGGCAGCAGTGTTGACTGGTGGAGGTGGCCGGGGCTCACTCCGTCACTGGACGGGCAGCAGTGTTGACTGGTGGAGGTCGCCGGGGCTCACTCCGGCACTGGACGGGTGGCAGTGTTGACTGGTGGAGGTGGCCGGGGCTCACTCCGGTACCGAACGGGCAGCAGTGTTGACTGATGGAGGTGGCCGGGGCACACTCCGGCACTGGATGGGCAGCAGTGTTGACTGGTGGAGGTGGCCGGGGCTCACTCCGGCACTGGACGGGTGGCAGTGTTGACTGGTGGAGGTGGCCGGGGCTCACTCCGGCACTGGATGGGCGGCAGTGTTGACTGGTGGAGGTCGCCGGGGCTCACTCCGGCACTGGACGGGTGGCAGTGTTGACTGGTGGAGGTGGCCGGGGCTCACTCCGGCACTGGATGGGCGGCAGTGTTGACTGGTGGAGGTGGCCGGGGCTCACTCCGGCACTGGATGGGCAGCAGTGTTGACTGGTGGAGGTGGCCGGGGCTCACTCCGGCACTGGATGGGCGGCAGTGTTGACTGGTGGAGGTCGCCGGAGCTCACTCCGGTACTGGACGGGCAGCGGTGTTGACTGGTGGAGGTGGCCGGGGCTCACTCCAGCACTGGACGGACAGCAGTGTTGACTGGTGGAGGTGGCCGGGGCTCACTCCGGCACTGGATGGGCAGCAGTGTTGACTGGTGGAGGTGGCCGGGGCTCACTCCGGTACTGGACGGACAGCAGTGTTGACTGGTGGGTGTGGCCGGGGCTCACTCCGGCACTGGATGGGCGGCAGTGTTGACTGGTGGAGGTGGCCGGGGCTCACTCCGGCACTGGATGGGCGGAAGTGTTGACTGGTGGAGGTGGCCGGGGCTCACTCCGGCACTGGACGGGCAGCAGTGTTGACTGGTGGAGGTGGCCGGGGCTCACTCCAGCACTGGATGGGCGGCAGTGTTGACTGGTGGAGGTCGCCGGGGCTCACTCCGGCACTGGGCGGGCGGCAGTGTTGACTGGTGGAGGTGGCCGGGGCTCACTCCAGCACTGGATGGGCAGCAGTGTTGACTGGTGGAGGTGGCCGGGGCTCACTCCAGCACTGGATGGGCGGCAGTGTTGACTGGTGGGTGTGGCCGGGGCTCACTCCAGCACTGGATGGGCAGCAGTGTTGACTGGTGGAGGTGGCCGGGGCTCACTCCAGCACTGGATGGGCAGCAGTGTTGACTGGTGGAGGTGGCCGGGGCTCACTCCAGCACTGGATGGGCAGCAGTGTTGACTGGTGGAGGTCGCCGGGGCTCACTCCGGCACTGGGCGGGCGGCAGTGTTGACTGGTGGAGGTGGCCGGGGCTCACTCCGGCACTGGATGGGCAGCAGTGTTGACTGGTGGAGGTGGCCGGGGCACACTCCGGCACTGGATGGGCAGCAGTGTTGACTGGTGGGTGTGGCCGGGGCTCACTCCAGCACTGGATGGGCAGCAGTGTTGACTGGTGGAGGTGGCCGGGGCTCACTCCAGCACTGGATGGGCGGCAGTGTTGACTGGTGGGTGTGGCCGGGGCTCACTCCAGCACTGGATGGGCAGCAGTGTTGACTGGTGGAGGTGGCCGGGGCTCACTCCAGCACTGGATGGGCAGCAGTGTTGACTGGTGGAGGTGGCCGGGGCTCACTCCAGCACTGGATGGGCAGCAGTGTTGACTGGTGGAGGTGGCCGGGGCTCACTCCGGCACTGGGCGGGCGGCAGTGTTGACTGGTGGAGGTGGCCGGGGCTCACTCCGGCACTGGATGGGCAGCAGTGTTGACTGGTTGAGGTGGCCGGGGCTCACTCCAGCACTGGATGGGCAGCAGTGTTGACTGGTGGGTGTGGCCGGGGCTCACTCCGGCACTGGATGGGCAGCAGTGTTGACTGGTGGGTGTGGCCGGGGCTCACTCCAGCACTGGATGGGCGGCAGTGTTGACTGGTGGGTGTGGCCGGGGCTCACTCCAGCACTGGATGGGCGGCAGTGTTGACTGGTGGAGGTGGCCGGGGCTCACTCCAGCACTGGATGGGCGGCAGTGTTGACTGGTGGAGGTCGCCGGGGCTCACTCCAGCACTGGATGGGCAGCAGTGTTGACTGGTGGGTGTGGCCGGGGCTCACTCCGGCACTGGATGGGCAGCAGTGTTGACTGGTGGGTGTGGCCGGGGCTCACTCCAGCACTGGATGGGCGGCAGTGTTGACTGGTGGGTGTGGCCGGGGCTCACTCCAGCACTGGATGGGCGGCAGTGTTGACTGGTGGAGGTGGCCGGGGCTCACTCCAGCACTGGATGGGCGGCAGTGTTGACTGGTGGAGGTGGCCGGGGCTCACTCCAGCACTGGATGGGCAGCAGTGTTGACTGGTGGAGGTGGCCGGGGCACACTCCGGCACTGGATGGGCAGCAGTGTTGACTGGTGGAGGTGGCCGGGGCACACTCCAGCACTGGATGGGCAGCAGTGTTGACTGGTGGGTGTGGCCGGGGCTCACTCCGGCACTGGATGGGCAGCAGTGTTGACTGGTGGGTGTGGCCGGGGCTCACTCCAGCACTGGATGGGCGGCAGTGTTGACTGGTGGGTGTGGCCGGGGCTCACTCCAGCACTGGATGGGCGGCAGTGTTGACTGGTGGAGGTGGCCGGGGCTCACTCCAGCACTGGATGGGCAGCAGTGTTGACTGATGGAGGTGGCCGGGGCACACTCCGGCACTGGATGGGCAGCAGTGTTGACTGGTGGAGGTCGCCGGGGCACACTCCGGCACTGGATGGGCAGCAGTGTTGACTGGTTGAGGTGGCCGGGGCTCACTCCGGCACTGGATGGGCAGCAGTGTTGACTGGTTGAGGTGGCCGGGGCTCACTCCAGCACTGGATGGGCAGCAGTGTTGACTGGTGGAGGTCGCCGGGGCTCACTCCGGTACCGGACGGGCAGCAGTGTTGACTGGTGGGTGTGGCCGGGGCTCACTCCAGCACTGGATGGGCGGCAGTGTTGACTGGTGGGTGTGGCCGGGGCTCACTCCAGCACTGGATGGGCAGCAGTGTTGACTGGTTGAGGTGGCCGGGGCTCACTCCAGCACTGGATGGGCAGCAGTGTTGACTGGTGGGTGTGGCCGGGGCTCACTCCAGCACTGGATGGGCGGCAGTGTTGACTGGTGGGTGTGGCCGGGGCTCACTCCAGCACTGGATGGGCAGCAGTGTTGACTGGTGGAGGTGGCCGGGGCTCACTCCGGTACTGGACGGGCAGCAGTGTTGACTGGTGGAGGTGGCCGGGGCACACTCCGGTACTGGACGGGTGGCAGTGTTGACTGGTGGAGGTGGCCGGGGCACACTCCGGCACTGGATGGGCAGCAGTGTTGACTGGTGGAGGTGGCCGGGGCACACTCCGGCACTGGACGGACAGCAGTGTTGACTGGTGGGTGTGGCCGGGGCTCACTCCGGCACTGGATGGGCGGCAGTGTTGACTGGTTGAGGTGGCCGGGGCTCACTCCAGCACTGGATGGGCGGCAGTGTTGACTGGTGGAGGTGGCCGGGGCTCACTCCAGCACTGGATGGGCAGCAGTGTTGACTGGTGGAGGTGGCCGGGGCTCACTCCGGCACTGGATGGGCGGCAGTGTTGACTGGTGGAGGTGGCCGGGGCTCACTCCGGTACCGGACGGGCAGCAGTGTTGACCAATGGAGGTGACCGGTGTGTTCACCATCTGTCAGAAGCAGACAGTGATTCACCGAGTGCCGTCTTACAAAGCGAGACGCTTGCCACGCACCTGCCACCAACAATGCACCCTCCCGACGCTGCCTGTCCGGCGAGCCGGCCGTTCAGCAGGCACACGTCGGGCGGCGCTAAGATTGCGTCGCGCCCGTTGCAGCCGTGCGCATGCACCTGGCGCCGTCCATTCTAGTTAGGGTGTTTTCACGCTGCTGCAGTCGGCCTGGCCAGTGATGAACGGCCGCCGCCGACCGGCACGGCGAGCCGCGGCCGGGGCGTCCGGTCCGACGGCTGCTGGTGCGGGCGTCGGACGGCTGCTGGTGCGAGCGTCGGACGGCTGCTGGTGCGGGCGTCCGACGGCTGCTGGTGCGGGCGTCTGACGGCTGCTGGTACGGGCGTCGGACGGCTGCTGGTGCGGGCGTCCGACGGCTGCTGGTGCGGGCGGCCGACGGCTGCTGGTGCTGGCGTCCGACGGCTGCTGGTGCGGGCGGCCGACGGCTGCTGGTGCGGGCGTCGGACGGCTGCTGGTGCGGGCGTCGGACGGCTGCTGGTGCGGGCGTCCGACGGCTGCTGGTGCGGGCGTCCGACGGCTGCTGGTGCGGGCGTTCGACGAGTGCTGACGAGTGCTCATGAGTGCTGACGAGTGATCACGAGTGCTCATGAGTGCTGACGAGTGATCATGAGTGCTCACGAGTTCTGACGAGTGCTACTGATGCCGAGGACGAACATAGGTGCACGAACTGTCAAAGCTCACATTGAAACGAATCGCTCAATCTGTCTCACTCGCAATTTTTGGCTTTCGTCGATTATTCACATGATGAACGTGGTGCACCATTCACTGGCTGCACGCTACCTACTCGCCTGTCTCGCAAGTCGAGGAACTCAAATTGGACAGTCTCACGAGACAGCCAGTGTGGGCAGTCGAGGACCACACGGTGCAGCGCGGGATGTGATGCGCAATGAAAGAAAAAGACAATTCGGTTGGCACTATTCAAATAAATGATGCATGTACATTTATTGTTTTATTGTTATTGTTACATTTATTGTTACGTATACGTATTGTTACGTAATAAAACGTATTGTTACGTTTTATTGTTACATTTATTGTTAATCATGTGCCATAGATTAACAAATTTTGGAAAAAATGGTTCTAATTTTCAAACTTGTACTGACTAGTGTTTGAGGAGCGGTTTTCCATTTTTAAGCTCTCGAACGAACGAAGCGACTGTCTCATGGGAGCCCGACTTCTGTTGCTTACATTGTAAACAAGCAGGCAGCTTCGTGCATCTCTGACCAACAGACGGCCGGCCATGCTGTCTGCGGTCACGTGCCGATCACGTGAGGTCACGTGCCGGTCCGGCGGCTCCCCATCCCGGCCGATCGCCCAGCAACATTCTTATTGCGCAACGCCGTGCGTGCATGGACATCTCGTTCCACAACCACCCTCCCCGTCGTCACCCCAATTTTGCTTCTGCGCACACGAGCAAACCTACCCAACCACACTACCCGACCACGCTACCCGACCATACTACCCGACCTCACTACACGCATCACAGACCAGTACAAAATACCAAAATGCCGCCAAGTATGCAGGCTGGGCGACGACTTACTTCATTAGAAACGGTGAATCTTAAGCACACCGACTCGACTATATATATATATATATATATATATATATATATATATATATATATATATATATATATTCTTAAGATATTCTTATATATATATTTATATTTATATATATATATATATTCTTAAGATATTCTTAAGATATATATATATATATATATATATATATATATATATATATATATATATGTGTGTGTGTATGTGTGTGTGTATGTGTATATGTATATGTATATGTACATGTATATATATACGAACGGATCCAAGAGCAGCAGAGAGTCTGGCAGCCGCCAGTCGCGCCCTGCGGAAGTCACAAGCGCAGGCAAGCGCTGTGCACATGGTTGATGGCAGACCACGCTATTGCATGTCACGCCAGCTGAGAGTCGCAGTCGATGCACCCCTCAGCCCAAATATCCAACCAACCCACCGAGGGTCTGCGAAGGGACCGCGGAGCTCATGCACGGGCGGCACATGCTCCAGTCAATGGCCGAATCAGCTGAGTGGTCGCTCTGTCCGTGCTGGCGCTGTGGACGGCTGGAAGTGGACATGAGGAGTCGAGCACCGCCAGGGTGTGGACTGCCGGCCGACGGCGGACGTGCTACCGCCAGTCGAGTCGCAGCGCTGGAGCGGCAGAGGTCCTCGGCGACGTCCGGCCACCACCGGGCGGCACTCCGAATACGGGCACTGGCCGTCGTCGGAAACACGAAATGAAGCCCGACCTGGCTGGCGTGTGCGGCACCTCGCGTGCCCTGGCTTCCAGGGCTGTTTTGCCAAGCTAATGACCGAAAAGCCGACATGTCACGGCAGCTGTTGTTCGGCGCGAGCACGCTGGCACAACTGCGCGAGCAGTGCATGATCACGGAATACGACGCAGGGCGATGGCCGAGCGGCGGCACCTGACAGGCCAGGCAGCCGCAGCCCGAGCGGGCCTGCCGTCCGGTGCCACGGTTCTTCTAGATAGTTCTTCTAGTTCTCCTAGGTCCGGCGCCCGGATGACGTCACCGGCGCCAGGTGAGCCGCGCCCGGGCCGCGGCGGGTAGCAGCTGAGATAGCTGGGCAGGTGGATCCGCCTGACCTCGTATGTCGCCTCCCCAGGGTGGGTGCTTGTGCGTTTTCACTTGTACCTTTGACGCTGTCCGAATTGCGAACCATTGTTTTCGGGATGAATGGATCCTCTTCTCCCGGACCTGACGGAATCTCCACACGCATTGTTTGGCTGACTTTTGAGGTTTTAGGGGAGATATATCTTCACATGGTCAGCTCCTGCCTATCCAACGCTGACGTTCCTAACTCCTGGAAACACTCCCTAGTACTTCCGATCTTCAAGTCTGGCGACCCTTCCAAAGCATCCTCCTACCGTCCTATCTCTTTGGTTCCAACGATTGCCAAAATTGTTGAGCGGGCTGTTCATCAGCAACTCTACGGCTACCTGTCCCGCAACCACCTCCTAGCTCCCAATCAGCATGGTTTCCGTCCCCGCCACTCCACTGAAACCGCGCTGATAACCATAACTGACCACATCCTATCCGCCAACGACCGTGTGGATATATCTCTCCTATGCCTGCTCGATTTGAGTAAGTGGTTCGATGTGATAGACCATGCCAAATTACTCTCAAAATTGGGCGCTCATGGTATCGATACTTCTTGGTTTTCGGCTTATCTAAAGGATCATACCCAAAGCGTAAGAATCACAGACAGATTAGGCACTACCAAAACATCTTCTATGCTCCAAAACAACATAGGAATTTGTCAAGGCTCTTGTCTCGGCCCTCTCCTTTACAGCCTCTTTGCCAACGACCTCAGCCTCTTCGTTGAGGATGCTGTGGTTGTGCAGTACGCTGATGACACCCAATTTTAGTTAGCGGCAAAAAATCCGAGATTTCATCTTTGAAATCACATCTCGAACACGTCTTAGCCTCTCTCGACATCTGGTTTTGCGCGAATGGGTTGAAAGTGAATGCTGATAAAACCCAGCTACTTCTGTTGGGCAGCCAGCAAAATTTACGCAACATTTCGGACATCACAGTGAACTTCCGCGATCAAATCCTCCATACGTGCTCAGAAGCAAAGAATCTTGGTCTCATGTTCGATTGCAACCTCTCCTGGAACTCTCATGTCTCCCTCATCACTAGGCGCTGTTTTGGAATTCTATGTGGTCTATCACATCTGAGGCACAACCTCCCGACGGGCGTCATTACAACGCTGGTCACTGCCCTGGTGATTTCCCAGGTTCGCTACTGTATTTCCATATATGGCAGCGGTACTCTCCAAAACATTTCCCGAATCCAAAAAATTCTAAATTTTGCGGCTAAAGTAATCTTCGGACGCAGGAAATTTGACCACGTTTCAGACCTGTTGATGAGACTGGGGTGGCTGACAGCGAGTGAGTTGGCTAACTATCACTGTCTAACTGTCCTGCACAAGCTTCGTCGCTTTGGAGAGCCGGAACAGCTCGCTCTGACCTTTCATACTGTAGGCCAGGTCAGCCAGAGGCAGTCAGTATCTAGACATGCTAGCGATCTCTACCTGCCCAGATCTAGAACGGAAATGGGAAAAAGGCGGTTCCAAGTGAGAGCAGCTGCTCTTTATAACGTATTACCTCAGGACCTGAGAGAACTGCCAGTGTCACGGTTTGGTGCGGCGCTGAAACGGCATATCAGGCAATCTTGATGGATATGTTTGGCATGAGTCAGTTATTGCCTGGTGTTATGTGAGACTGGTGAGAATGTGAATTTGGAATGGTTGTCATCGCAGTGTTTTATCAAAATTTTATCCTACTCTTATCGTTTTATCTACAAGACGAGGAATCGTAATAGCCACGAATGTGTTGTGGAAGGTTCTAATCAAAATGTCTATGGCGGCACATACAGGCCCGCTGGGCGGGGCGGCGGGGGCCGGCGGGGTAGCCACGCGCGCCGCCTCGGGGCAGCCACACCCCGACGTACTGACGTGCGGTCTGGTCCAGCCCGGTGCGAGTCTTCCGAGGCCTCGGTCGGCACGTGCGCCACACCCAGACGTCACCCGCCGTCACCGCTGCGACATGCGCCGACCGTGATAGCCGTATGCGCGCGACGACTGCTGACTGCACCGGGCGGCGGCGGCGGCCTGTCAGTCGGTATTGAACCATTATTGTCCACATCGTGGGGGCGGCGCCTTGACCGTTTGGGGAGGGGGGGGGGGGGGTGAGTTACGGGAAAGAAGCTGCACACAGGGCGACAGCCTTACCAGCCCCAGCAGCTGATCAGTATGCTCGCTGCCGCCGGCCTATCCCCTTGCTGTGGCCTTGTACTTGCTACGAACCTCTGCGAGTCGCCTTTGATGTCGCATAAGGCGGCGTCTGACCCGAGCGCACGGAATAAATCAGGTGCCGCCGCTGGACAAGCAGAGGAATTTCCACACGTATGTCGGCCGGTGTCCTTGGCGATTTAGATCAGTCCATTTTTGGAGATGGTATTTCCATGCTGTGTGACTTCGGAGATTTACGAAGGCGTCGGTTATGGTGACCATTAAACAAGATCACTTTGGAGACCGCTATGACGTACATTCTGTGAGCTGACCAATCACAGCTGTTTTTGGCTGGCATTCTGTGAGCTGGCCAATCACAACTGTTTTTTGGCTGGCATTCTGTGAGCTGACCAATCACAACTGTTGTTGGCGGGCATTTTGTGAGTTAATCAATCACAACTGTAGTTGGCTAGCGCGCAGGGCAGCATGAATGCATCTAAAACATGAATGCATCTATTTCGATGAGGAGAAATAAGGCAAATATTTTCTACGCGTATGTCCGGCTTCCCACATCCACCCCATCGAGGAATTTTTCCCTTCCCACCCCATCTCAGACCCGGCCCATGCCCACCACAATTCCACTATCCACCCCGCCTCATCCCTCCTCCAACACACATCAGACCCAGACACGGTCCCCACCCCATCCCCCACCGGTGCCCACCCATTCCCCACGGGACCTGGCCGTACCCCTTCGCGCCACCGCCTCCAACCGGCCAGGGCCCACCTCGCCACCCTGAAGCCTTCCCTCAACTGCCTCCTCCAGGGCCTCGGCCCCTACCACACCCATCCGGCCGGCCAAAGCCAAGGCCTAGAACCAAGGCCACCACAACATCCACCCAGACAACCTGCAAGTCCACGGCCACCACCTCCTGCCAAACCGAACCTCCCACCACCTCCTGCACACCCACAAAAACCCACTCCAAAGCCTCGTCTGAGGCCAGCACTCAGACTGAACCTATCACTCCTTCAAAGCCCGTCGAACCCACAACTCCAGACCAACGAATCCCACCCGAACCCACCGCGCCTCCCAAGCGCAAATCACGCCGCCATTCTACCCAATCACCTCCCAGAACCCGTGCGACCAGGTCCAGGCTACCACCCCTGCCTGGATCACCTCCCAACCCTCTCTCCGTTCACCGTTTCAACCTTTCTCCCCAACTCGACACCGACACCACCCCAGTATAGGAACACCAATAGTCACTAAGCTCGTCCGGCAATGGGACTTTTTCTGCAGTGGAACACCGGAGTCCTTCCAGGCAAGTTCATAGAATTCAAATCTGAATTCTTGCAACAAAAACCATTACCAGCTGCGCTCCAAGAAACTCACTTTCGAGATTCTGACTCCACTTGGAACAAAATCCCAGATTACACTTGGCATGTCGACAACGTAAACGGCCCAAATAGGAAATGGGGCGCAGCCATACTCATTTCGAACAGCATACCTCACCGTCGAGTAACATTAAATACTCCCCTGAATTGCATAGCAGTCGACCTCAAAATTGCCCATTGCCAAACCACAGTCATTTCACTATACATCTCGCCGTCAGCTGAAACCCCCACACCACAGGAGCTGAGCGACTTGCTGCTCCAGGCCCCTCCACCAGTTCTCATTATGGGAGACTTTAATGCTAAACACTCCTCCTGGGGAAGCGACCAGACTGACGCTAGAGGGCGCGAAATTCACCAGTTTATTTCGGACCACAACCTAGTACTTCTTAACACCAGGGCCGCCACCCGCTACAACCCGACCTTAGGAGGATCGGACAGTTGCATTGACTTAACGTGCTGCTCCCAACGACTTAGCTCACTATTTGACTGGTCAGTTTCAGACGTTCCCGGGCTGAGCGACCACTACCCAATCACAATTAGGCTCAGCACGGACGCTATCCACCACACTAAGCTATTTAGACAATCTTGGAACTTGAAAAGAGCGGACTGGGCTAAATTCGAGCAACAGGTGGACCTCAGCCTAACAACTTCTGAGACCAGTAAGATCGAAACAATCCTAAGGGCCATCAGCTCAGCAGCACGAGACTCAGTCCCAAAAAGTAACAAACCTAGGAAAAAGGCATCTACGCCATGGTGTACCCCGGACTGTCAAAGGGCAATCGCCGCACGACGCCGTGCCCACAAACAATTCAAAAGATGTGTATGCGAAGCACACCTATCAGTATACAGACAATCTCAAAAACGCTGCCGGTACACAATCCGAACAGCACGACAAAACTGTTGGCTTTCAATTATTTTGCCTCTCAATTCAATAGGTTCACCCCTACCGGCAGAATCTGGGACCTGATGAAGCGGTTCAACCTGAAACACCCACCACCAGGCACCTTCCCCAGCTGACGGTGAAAGGACAGCACATCACTGACCCACAACAAGTCGTAGACCACTTTAAACTATACTACGCCAGCGTATCTGGCAACAGCAACTACGACACCACTGCAGTAAGCGCTCTAGACGCCCTTGCCTCCAAAGCAAATTTTAGCTCTAGCAATAGGGAAATCTACAATCAGTCATTTACTATGCACGAATTACACCTTGCCCTCAGCAAGTGTGGAAACACGTCGGTTGGGCCGGACGACATCCATTACCAGTTTCTTAAACGACTTAGCAAAAACTCTTTAACGTACCTACTAGCGGCCATAAATGAACTGTACGAAAGCGACACGTTTCCCGCATCCTGGCGAGAGAGCGTAGTCATTCCATTGCCAAAGCCGCACAAAGATCACTCCACCCCAAAAGGTTATAGCCCCATCTCACTTACTAGCTGTGCTAGCAAGCTAGTCGAACGCATGGTCAACACACGATTGAGGCAATTTCTGGAACACAACGACCTGCTCGACGAATTTCAGTGCGGCTTCCAGCGTCAAAAATCAACTACAGACAATCTCATTAGATTAGTGTATGACATAAAAAGTGGTCTACGCATCAAACGCACAACAGTAGCTGGCTACTTGGACATCACTGCCGCATTCGACCGAGTATACAAATCCGCACTGACACTCAAACTCCACAAGATACTCCGCGTAGGCCACTCCGCGTAGGCCACGCGGACACATGGCACACTTCATTCTCAACTTCCTTAGAGACAGGACCCTTAAGGTCCGATGCGGCAGTGTCACATCAAACACCACAACACAGGAGCAGGGCCTGGCTCAGGGGAGCGTGCTCTCACCGAGCCTCTTCATCATCGTGATCAACGACATACTTGCTGACCACACTGACACTTCACTTCAATACTCACTGTTCGCGGACGACATAGCCATTTGGACAACATCACAATGCTTCCTTAAAGCTGAAAAAAAAACATTCAAGCAGGACTAGACCACATTGCAAAGTGGTGCAAAACTTGGGGCTTCACCCTGTCCGCAGAAAAATCGTCCACCGTCACATATAGTCGTCTCCGCCCAACACCCAAAACTCTACTTAAAATCGATGGCAAAGCCATCGAGCAGGTGAAATGCTTCAAGTTCTTAGGAGTACATTTAGACGAAAAACTCAGTTTCAACACCCACATCACCTCCATCTCGAAGCGATGCGCGAAGCGCGTCAACATACTACGTGCACTTGCAGGCACAGACTGGGGCGGAGACAGGAAAACACTACTGCGACTGTACACATCAATCATACGACCCATCCTAGAATACAACAGCATCATTTTTGCCACCATTTCAGAAAGCCAGAGCGGAAATTTAGAAATAATCCAAAACAGCTGCATCAGAGCAGCCACAGGTGCCCTCAGCACCACACCGATAGCCAGTCTTCTAGTGGACTCAAACACTCCACGTCCGGAGGACACAACAGCTGTGCCGCTACCACATCAAAATCAAATCCATTAAAAATCATCCAGCACAGCGCTGCTTTACGCCTGACAGATACGACAAGAGCCGATTTGCGCGCAAACTTCCACCATATAGCATTCAAATTTCCACGGCTCTCTCAGATCTAAACTTCGCAATGCCATCCACTGCAACTCGACCGCCCACTAGGCCATTCTGGACTTTCAGTCAACCAAAGGTCGAGTACTTGCTCTCGGAGAAGAAATGCACTATCACATCGGCGGAAATTCTTGGCCTCTTCCACAAGTTCGCCGATGACAACAAACACAAATCACTCGTATTCACGGATGGGTCGAAACACGAGGCAAAGGTAGGCATCGGCATCACTGGACCAGGTCTCAGGCTTTCCAAACGTCTGCCGGATAACTTCTCCATCTACTCCGCTGAAGCAATGGCCATTATGGCCGCTATCACCATTCTCATGAGACGTAAAGCTAGAAACGTAGTAATTTGCTCAGACTCCAAATCTGTCCTCCAGTCAATTAGCAGCACCCACGACTGTCCACATCACTTCATTGATAGAATCCAACAACTCGTGGCCCATAACGTACACATGAACTTTTCCTTCCTCTGGATTCCGGGCCACGCCAACATCCCAGGTAACGAAGAAGCAGACCGGTTCGCAAAGCAAGCCTTAGCATTGAACACTTACCATAGCGTGGAATATTCGGTAGACGATTGCAAAGCACTCCTACAACGCCACATTCGCCAACATCAACAGAACACATGGACACAACACAACTCAACTTAACACAAATCCAACCACACCCACGCAATCAAACCAACAATAGGTACATGGAACACATCAAATCAATCTCACCGACAAAAATCAAACCACAGCCTCAATTAGAGGGTGACCAATATACAACACCGCACTGCGGCACCTGCAACACCACGCTAAGCATAGGCCACATCCTGCTAGACTGTAGTAGCTTTAGCTCTCAAAGACAACCACTTAAGGCATTCTGCCAAAAAGAGGGCATCACCCTATCGCTTCCATCGCTTCTCGGTGACAAGCACCCAGAACTCCTTCAATTGCTATTTGAATATTTGTATGCCACAAAACTAGCAGGAGCACTGTAGGCACCACACCACCAACACTCACATCAACTCACAATGCATGACCGCGAAACTCTCGTAGGAAACACGTAAATAGCCATCCCCGCATGGCGTCGGACGTACATGAGCCGATTTGCTTCTCAATAAGAAATAAATGGCTACCTAGCGGTGCCGTCGGAAGTAGATGAGCCGACCTGCTTTAGGAAAACATAAACAAAAAATAAAAATAAAAATTAGCATAACGTAAAACGACTACCCAGAGGAGCCATCGGACGTAGATGAGCCGATTTGCCTAGCAACTCATCACGTAAACGGCTACCCAGAGGTACAGCGGACGTAGAAGAGCCGAATTGCAAAACACCGTACTAACCCAACTGACAACCCTGCATGGCATGCTTAGACTAACCCGCTACTAACAACTAACACGCGGCGTCCGGCGTGATAGGCGGTGTGAACAATTACCTCCTAGTTCGCACGGTAAAGATCCCTCGGTGCTCTTCGATAAGAGTAGACTAAAGCCGGCACCCTGGCAAAATCAACTTCTCGTCACTCTCAAAACACTCCCACCCCCACGCAAACTACGAATTATTTTGTGGAGGAGTAAAGTAAAACTAAACCATTTAGACATCAGGGAGCTGTCCCCAACCCAGACCCTCGCCTTCAGCACCTAAAATATCACGCAAGCTAACGTAAAATTCCTTAACGTAAATGTCCACTTGCCTGCACCTTGATCACAAACGCTCGCTTTATAGACAGACATGTAACGTACTCGCTTTAAAGGCTGCGCAAATGACCTTCATGGTCCGGCACGCCTAAAAAAAATCATTCTCCCCCCCCCCAGGCACATATTTAAACAACTTAGTTCAGGGTAGTGGAGGAGAAACATGGGGAATTTTAAACTGCCAAGCATGTGCCACCTACGTCCAATGGCGGAAATATACGGGCCTGGGGTGCGTTCCACGACAAATCGACCAGTGACTTTCATCCTCATCTCTCGGATTTTGATGAAAGTTGGTTTGTAGGATAATCAAGTGCTGCGAATCCGGCTGTGCAATCCGCCGATCCGACCAACGGTTTTCGAGCTATAGCCTCGGGCAGTTCGAATAGGTCACGAAGAGTGATTTTCTTCCAAGACCTGTATCTAATGCATTGCCATACATAAATGCTCTTCCTGATACATTGTTTTAGGTCGCAGAAGTCCAAGTTATGCAATCGTGATTGTATCTGCCAAAATATGTCTGGAAAATGACTTGGTGACATTTTTTTTGTGACATTTCACGACCCCTGCCCAATTGAAACTAAACGATTTGAATCTTCAGAAACAAAGATACACAAATTGTCGAACCAATGAGAGAATATAAAATATAGGTTTTGCCTATAAATATAATTTCCAGGGCAGGGAAGCACTGACTGTCAGCCTCGTAGCCGGCTGCCGCCGCCGCCGCTGCAGCCCCCGCTGTCACCTGTGGCTCTGCTGCCGCTCTCGCCTGCACTGCCGTTGCTGCAGCTCTTCCCCTTTGCTGGTACCGCCGTCACGGCTCTCGCGCATAAGAATCTTAACTCATGATGCAAGTTATTGTAGTTGAGTAACGTCGCGCAGCTTTATATTTGGTTCGCCATGAAATGCAATTCAGGCAAGGATGCAATGCCGCTTTTCCTTAAATATGATATACTCAGCCGCATAGGTGTCGATTTGTATGCTTTTCAGGAGGCCTTGCGACTTCTCCCAAATAATTTCAACCTTTAATATAGGACCATGTGTAGTCCACCCCCTCCCCCAAAAAGGGGGGACTGCCGATTTCCTCCATACATTGGGGGACGGCCATTAATAATTGCCAGAAATCAACAATACTCAATACTATACAATACTATACAATACTAATCAATACTCAGCCGCTATATAGAATGTTCTTCACTCGATTCTTGAAAACGAGTTGTTTTCATTAAAAAAATATCCGTTCACCTGAAGATCAGACATGCAATAAGATCACGTTTGCATTAGCCCGTGTAGTTTCTAAACGTGACAAGCGGATGAATGGAATTAAGCGGGAACTGCAATTGCACCAATGCGGTTGCAAAGAAAGCCTGTGACTTCCGAGTAATAAGCACGCTTCCTCCATTCGAGGCTGGAGCCTAAATAGGATCAGATTAAGGTGTGCACCTGCCGTCTGGGCATTTCCGACAAACAGTTGACTGACGCATTGAACATATCTACAGGTGAAAACATGCACAACGATTTACTTACTTTGCGGGTAAGCCTCCTAGAGAACCGGAGATTCAGTTTTTCAGTCGCTTCTGCCACATCCTGTGAGCTGACAAAAACGAAAATACGAGTGAAGAATGCATTCGTCAGGTCGTCGAATGCGTCAGTTCCTGTCAGCATCTGCTTGTTACGAGGATGTCTCCAGCTGTAAACGTCACCGGCGGGGCCACATCGCCTCTGGACTTCACCGATGCCGCACAGTCCTTTACATAGTCCTTCCTTTTGATGATGACATATGGGTGCGCCATTCTACATGCTGCTGTCTTAATGGCAACATTGTTTCGACTCTCTCATGGCGATGGTAAAGGCCGGAACTTCCTGCTTGCTGTGTCTAGCGGTCGACTAGGCCTGCTTCGGCATCAGGACCAGACGACCGGCGCTCCTCGTGCCTACCGCATGGGCTCCACCCGACAAACGGCAGATATCTCGCCGCCCTTCAGCTAGACCACGATTTTACTTAGGTTATCTTCGTCACCTATTTACTCTCTTCATAACGTGTGTCTATGCTAGGTCTGTACCTGCACTATAAAGTCGTTTCGTGCAATGAAAAAAACATGAATACGTACTATCTTACAATAAGGATAACACGCAATATCGGCTTGAGTAGCCATTTTTATTATAAAGTGTGTCTTGGCAGCAGACACCTGGATATATAGGAAAGGGCGCAAACTACACTCCGAGGCTTGTTTACAGTCAAGGCCGCATGATTAATGTGACATTGAGGGCATTGCTCCCCACTGTGAGAAGTGGAGAGCCGTGTCTCTCACCCGCATTCCTATGCCTATGGCTACGGGTTATCCCAAATTATGGCCATGCTAAGAATGCCACAATCCCTTCTCTACTCCCTCTACTTAATTTCGGATGCCCCGAAGTATTTTTAGAATCATCACGTAGTTTAAAATTTGTTGGGCTCCTGGGAAGGACCAATCTCCTCTCTTCCTCCATCTGATGGCTCCAAGGCCACAACTGTATGATGGCCAGGCCTATTATTCCTATGTATTACCCTGCCCAAGAAACCCAAGCCATCAGCGTAAGGGGGAAGGACGATGTTGACCCCGCGCCGAAGCCAAATGGGCACACGGTCCGGATGACCCCCCCCCCCCCCCTCATCAGATCCGCCAGTGTGTGCATTGATCGGTCAGCGGTATCTTAACCTTGACCTTGAGACCTTGACCATTACGTAACCGCAGGCATCGACGGGAAAACGCGCCCGGAAACGAGTCAGCAGCATGACAGACGACCTTGACCTTCGTCTCGCGTGTCGACAGAAACATGTGCCCAGTGATGGTGCAGCGGCGGGTCACGTGTCGGGTCAAGAACGGCACGGAGGAGTACATGGGCACCGACTACTCGAAGTGCTCGCGGACGGGCAACTGGAACGACTGTCGTCTGACCGTGTGAGTAGGCCGCCGACTGTGTGTTTACACTGGCTGCAGACCACAGACGGGCCCAGCCCTGCCTCTGGCGGGACCGGCCACAGCCCACCGGCGACCCTCCTCTCAAACCGGTACATTTGCCGATGATGAAACGACCCTGAATGCATGCACTGCGCCGACTCTAAATACATGGGCAAAATGCAAATGCAGAAGCAGAAGTAGCACCAATGCAGGTAGAAAACGTAAAAATCGTTGGTATATTTTTATAAAACCCGAACAAAAACACATCGTATTCGGCATCGTTTCCCCGATACTTGACCCAAGTGGTGTGGATATGATAATACCGCGGTTAAATTTCGTGGAAGGCCTCACTAACGTCATTCAGCACTGTCTTTGGTGCCTGATGTTTGCCATACACGCCTTGGTACGATCCAAGTGACCCGGATATGTCATATCTGCAGCAGACGCGAATATAAATGTTTTCAATCGCCGTATAGAAGAAAGCGAGACGAAAAAAGCAAGGAGTAGCTCAAACAAGCGCTGGGCTTACATAATTGGCCAGTAATTGTGTGGGACACGTTCCATTCAATTTACCCTGCAAATACAGCTCGATACATACCGTTAGCTATCGGAAGATGAAGCAACCCATTTTGAGTGTACCAGCAAATTAGACAGCCGGGACCGGGAGACGGATGCACGCGGCCGGGGTTCATCAGCGCTGCTCGAAGCGACAACCGCCGCTGTCCATCCGGACGCCCGAAGCGACGAACCTGGCGCGAGCCTCCAGATTCAGTACGGAGAACGTGTAGGCGTTTTGCTGGAACTGCGGACGCGATCGACCGGCATCGGTTTTCCTCCACCCGAATCTGGAACGCTGACGAAACATTTGGCCGGCCACTGCTCAGAAAGGTCGGTGCAAGGTCGTCGCGGAAAAGAGACGTAAACAAATTGGAGCTGGGACGTCAGCCGAACGCGAGCAGCTTGTGACGATATGTGGCGCGGTGAATATGATACGACATGAAGGCACGGTGTGGCACTGTGAGCAATACCACCCGACCCTTGTCCATGTTCCCCCGGCGACACTGCAAGGCGTTCTTGCGTCACAGACGGACCTCCGGGCTGCATCGGCTCTGCCAACGCCACCGGCTGGATGACCAGCACCGACTTCAACGCGTTCATGGAACGCTGTGTCCGCGAAACGAGGCCCACGTCTGACCATCCCGTGCATCGGTGCGCTGAAGCGTGGTCGGCAGGCGAAGATGACCTGTTCTACAGCTCTGAAGAGGGTTGTGCCGGCGCCTCTGACCCGCCCCCAGATGGCGTTTATGGATCAGCCAAGGCGTTTTCTCCAGTCTACGCGCGCCCACACCCAAATATACTACAGCCTAGAAGAAGAAGTGTAAGTCGGCGACAGATGGCGATTCAAATTTACGCACCCTCCTGGAGCACGCTGGTGCCTCTCACATCAGTACTAGCATAGGTACCCTTCTGAGATAACTCTAGAATGTATGCGTCTTCCTGGGCCAGGCGAACGCCCATCATGAGAATGTAGGTGTTGTGAGCGCGCCCGGCCTGCCTGGCGGTACAGCCTACCCGCCGACCGGTGACCGGAGTGTGGTCCACCGCCGCGGGCGCCAACAACCGCCCGGTGACCAGGCCCGACCTGGCACATGATTGGTTGCCGCACGGTCGGTACTAGGCCTGTCACTAATTGTGATTGACCGCTACACTCCCTTGTATGTGACTTTGCATGCTTGATCCTGGGATGGGCATCTATCTGCTCGGGGACGTCGCCAGCGATACACCCCTGCACGAGACGCTCGCCTCTCAGTGCATCAGCCGGGTGACGACACAACAGTAGGCACACTTTTCGCAACGTAATGCAATAGCCGGCCCTGAATGGCCAGAATGGACGCTGGTGCAGCTGGGTAACGCAAAAAGGGCATGCAGTCTGTCATAATCGACACACCTTCGTCAGATCATTTCCGCTAGGCAACTATCTAGTTCGGATAGAGAAAACGCGTGTCTAATTTATCATTCATCATCAGGCCATCTTGATGGATATGTTTGGCATGAGTTAGTTATTGCCTGGTGTTATGTGAGACTGGTGAGAATGTGAATTTGGAATGGTTGTCATCGCAGTGTTTTAACAAAATGTTATCCTACTCTTATCGTTTTATCTACAAGACGAGGAATCGTAATAGCCACGAATGTGTTGTGGAAGGTTCTAATAAATGTCTATGTTCTATGTTCTATGTTCTATTCACGAAAGCAAAGCAATTACTTACAAATTATAACTCCAAAGGCCAAACCTGTGCCACCTGAAAACATGTTATAAAAAATGTATGGATTACTTAGCAGAAGCGATGACAGGCCAATATATTTCAAAGCGGAGCATTCGTGTGGTGGGCCGAGCACCACCAATTGGGAAAGGTCAATGGGGTGAACTCTGACCTCACCAAGAGGTCCAGATTTTCCAGCGAGGTGAATTTGGCTGGGAAAAAACAGGAAGGGAAGAGGCTGCAGTCGACGGTTCCTGGGGAAGGGCCGTGCTGGGGGACACCGCTTGTGAATATAGGTACGGTGGCCGAAATCCGAAGTTTTAGTTCCCGTCCCTTCTCCCTCTTGAGTAAATCCTGTCTACGCCCATAGCTGGCGCTGGACCCTTGCTAATCGATTTCATAAAGCGACACCCCTGTTCTAAGCCAGGGTAGGGTAGGGATTTTAAGTCAGAGTGGCTGTAGTAGATCGGAGGGGCGGGGCATCGGGAAGGGTGCGGCGTCTCTGGAGGGAAGAGGCGTCGGAAGTCGGAGAGGGGCCGTCTTCCTCAACTGTCGGGGACGAACCCCGCAGGGAAACGACTGTGGGGAGGCGTTCCGCACATCCCCCACGGTGGTGCCGCCATTCGGTTTAGCAATGGCGGCCATTCGGTGCAGACTTCAACTGTAGTTCGACCAATAAACTTAGCTTGTCATATACCCATACGGACACGGCGCATTATACACGGGCATGCTGGAAAATGCGAGCTAGACAGGATGCTTCTGCTTGGTGATACCATAATGACATTCATATTGTCCTATTTCGCGCACTCGATATCTGCCGCGGCCGAGCAATGAGCTTTATGTAATACATATGCTCAACACATAGTAACATTCTCAGTGTTCTTGTGGTCAGATCGCGTTTTTTTCAGTCTCCAGTCCACATGGCACCATATACCTACCTTCAGGCATTTGAGCCATCCAAATTATTTTCATTGCCAGTCCTCCAGTGATCCTCCTGATGCCAGTCCTCCACCATCCTCAGGTGGATTCAGTGACAGAGCGAAGTGAACTTGGCATGACTCGATGCATGTGGAGACCATACAGGTCGTTCTTCCCTCCCCAGTATTGTTTATTTCGTGTGGATCAATTTGGACAGTGCTGCAAGTCCAAACTGCAACGCCCCAAAGCCACACACGAGAGGCACGTCATGGAGACCGGGGAAACGGAAATGACGTTCGAAAAGAGCCCGTTACGACCTAACCCGTGTGTGTATTTCAGGACGCGCCGACGGCCGAAGTACATCAACTCCTATAAAATGGTGAAGGAGATGCAGTATCGCTGCTGCCCGGGTTTCCATGGCCAGCACTGCTACAAAGGTGAAGCACGGCACCTGCGCATCCGCCGCAATTGGAGACCTGCCACGATGTTGCGCAAGTGAACACTGGCAGCACCAATTGCTTCACAATCGTTGGCAGGCAAAATCCGCCGCAATTGGAGACCTGCCACGATGTTGCGCAAGTGAACACTGGCAGCACCAATTGCTTCACAATCGTTGGCAGGCAAAATCCGCCATCAGAATGCGTCATCGTGCTTAGTCTCTTTCAAGGGACTGTTTCAGTTGCGTAGTCGAGTTTCAGCTGAGCGCATGCAGCCATAAAGAAAGTTGCGCCCTTTCGAACGACACGCTCATTGTTTGCGAACTCGGTTATGTCACCTCGCTGGTTGCTTACCCCAGTTACCCCGGATGGCAGCAAGATTCTCGTCTGGTTACCCTGGTTCACTTTCTCAGTAGGTATGTACCACTATCGTTCGCCAGCATCGCTAGTGGCAGCCAGCTTGCGAATTGTTCCCACCCCGAGAACAACAACAGCACTACGTGAACACATTGACATCCGGCAGCTTCCACCACATTGATAGTGCACATCGAATATCACTCGAGGCTCTTTGCTGTTCTGGTACAAGGTGAGATATTCGATTGGGCTGTGAGAGATTTATAGATATTGATGTCTCTGTGAGGTATTAATAGACGTGAGACACCTGTAAGATAAAAACAAATGGCAAAACGGCTAAATCTTGTTCGCCATTTGTCTCTGTTGTGTTGGTTATCGTATAACGTTCCGTCAAGAGACCACCATGCACGGCTGGACCCTGTCCGACGAGTGCTGAATCACCTGTGTTGGTTATCGTATAACGTTCCGTCAGGAGACCACCATGCACGGCTGGACCCTGTCCGACGAGTGCTGAATCACCTGTGTTGGTTATCGTATAACGTTCCGTCAGGAGACCACCATGCACGGCTGGACCCCGTCCGACGAGTGTTGAATCACCTGTGTTGGTTGTCGTATAACGTTCCGTCGGGAGACCACCATGCACGGCTGGACCCCGTCCGACGAGTGTTGAATCACCTGTGTTGGTTATCGTATAACGTTCCGTCAGGAGACCACCATGTATGGCTGGATCCCGTCCGTTTCAGTGCTGGATCACCTGTGTTCCAGTATCGATACTACGTGGACTACGTAATATCAGATCAGATACGTAAAATTGCCGAGTGGCGCCATTGCCGTTATCTCCAAATTGAGACAGCTGATTGAGCTAGATAAAAATACTTCATAGAGAAACGGCCATTTCATTCCTTCCTCTTCCCCGGCAGCGGTAAAGACGTGAGGCAGGTCTGTGAAGTTTAATGCAAGTTCGAAGCGATTTTCTGGCTTGTGTCACCCGTGTATAATTGTGCTGTGAATGCCGTGGAACAATCGTATTCCTATACAGCACCTCCAACTTGGAATTACGCTTTACATTTTACCAGAATAGAGATGAAGCGTGCGCGCGTGTCTTTTATTTGAAGCTAGTTTTGTTGTGGTTGTGCCATTAGACCAATTTCTCTATTTGAGCCACCATATGTTGCGTCTGATTGCGCCAGCGGCGTAATTATGACAGGACCAGGTAACGGTTAGTGTTGATGTAATTATGACAGGACCAGGTAACGGTGAGTGTTGATGTAATTATGACAGGACCAGGTAACGGTGAGTGTTGATGTAATTATGACAGGACCAGGTAACGGTGAGTGTTGATGTAATTATGACAGGACCAGGTAACGGTGAGTGTTGATGTAATTATGACAGGACCAGGTAACGGTGAGTGTTGATGTCTGTTTCAGTGCCTCGTACGTGCCTGATAAATATTTAGAGCGAATCACGGGGGGGGGGGGGTGAATTCGGCTGTAGAGGGGCCCATTACGAGAGTGAGGAAGAAGCGCCACCACAGTCTCCGTGAGAGGGCTGTATCTCCTACTCCCACGGAGCCCGTTAAGCCTCCCCGTCCCCACGGGCCGCAAACACTAATGTAAAACATCATCTTTCTCAGACACCATGGACTCACGGTCCTCCCCCTCCGGCAGAGAATCCTGATGACACCCCTGTAGCGAGGGCCCCATATTGATGACGCGGATAACACTATGCACATACACCGCAATTGGAAGGCATCGGTGTGTACAATGAATAAGACGTAGATCACAAAAATGGTCCATCATTCCTTTTGGCACGGCTAAGTGCCGGAAACTCCGCATATTTTACATGGCGGCGCAATTAAGCACACAATGTGGCGCAAATAAAGCGGGGTTACACTAATTGTACCTTTTGAAGCACCTTGCCATGAATTAAACGAAAAAAGAAAATATAGATGGAAATATTACAACGCCGTATATTATACTGCTCAATGATCCAGAGACGATATGTGAGAACGAAATGATGCAACATTTCCTGTGTCATGGTCACGGTGTGGAAAAATGGGTTTAGAAAAGGTTGGAAAAATTACGTGGTTTCCTCCGTATACATTCCACGTAATGTACTGTATTGATGTCATTTGTCCACTGCCCATACCGTCAGCAAACCTGGTAAAATGTAAGGTCAAATGTCAAATATCACAGAGAGTGAAGACGGTATGTGTGTAAACACATAGCGTCTCCCTGGCCCACCTGACTTGTTCTCCGCCATATCAGAGAGAGTGAAGACGGTCGGTGGGTAAACACAGAGCGTCTCCCTGGCCCACCTGGCTTGTTCTCCGCCATATCAGAGAGAGTGAAGACGGTCGGTGGGTAAACACAGAGCGTCTCCCTGGCTAGCCTGACGTGTGGTTCTCCGCCATATCAGAGCGAGAGTGAAGACGGTCGGTGAGTAAACACACACAGAGCTTTGGCCAGTCTGACGTGTTGTTCTGCGCGGCAGCGTGCTTCAGCTGCGGCCAGTTCCGAGACACGCTGAGTCGGGTTACCACGCTGGAGCAGTTCGTCGGCATAAGGTCGGCCAACGGCCTGCCGCAGCGTCATGTTGTGCCACGTGAGTTTACACCCCGCGCGTGTCGCTCGCGCCAGCCAGCAGTGAGTTCACACCCCGCGCCTGACGCTCAAACACACCAGCAGTGAGTTCACACCCCGCGCCTGACGCTCAGACACACCAGCAGTGAGTTCACACCCCGCGCCTGACGCTCAGACACACCAGCAGTGAGTTCACACCCCGCGCCTGACGCTCAGACACACCAGCAGTGAGTTCACACCCCGCGCGTGTCACTCAGACACACCAGCAGGGAGTTCACACCCCGCGCGTGTCACTCAGACACACCAGCAGGGAGTTCACACCCCGCGCGTGTCACTCAGACATACCAGCAGTGAGTTCACACCCCGCGCCTGACGCTCAGACACACCAGCAGTGAGTTCACACCCCGCGCCTGACGCTCAGACACACCAGCAGTGAGTTCACACCCCGCGCCTGACGCTCAGACACACCAGCAGTGAGTTCACACCCCGCGCCTGACGCTCAAACACACCAGAGTTCAAACACCCCCCGCTCACACACACCAGCAGGGAGTTCACACCAGCAGTGAGTTCACACCCCGCGCGTGTCACTTGCCGGGCAAGTGTCGGGGTGTGCCATCTGTGCGTGGTGGGGTATCATCTTCTGGTGGACCACCTGTTGGAGTGTGATCTCTTTGGTGTGCTGTGTGTTGGGGCGTGACCTCTCCTGGTGCACTATGTGTTGGTGTGTCATTTGTCAGTGTGAACTTTCCTGGTGTGGTGTGTTGTCTCTGTTTCATAACATTTTGTTTTGGTCGGGTCCCCCTTATAAAATCCTGGCTGAGCCACTGCCCAGAGGATGACGGCAGCAGAAGTGCTGAGGTCACAGCAGCAGGGCCTCCAATGATTGGGGATAGGGTTCAGAATGAACAACACACCGAGGAGGTGGAATGTGTAATACATACAGGTGATGATCTCGCCTTGGATAGTGGCGATCCTGGTTACGATGCGGGGTCTGATACAGCTGATGATCTGATGAAAGTTGTTGACGTGGTTGACTCGCTAGAACCGGAACATGGTCAGGTTAGTGATGTACAGACAAGCCTCGGACAGATGCGTCCGCCCCATATGAATGGTGACAACGAAATCTTTCTTTGTGCGGTCTGGGCATGCTGTTCTCTGCTTAGTGGATTAGTACCGTACCATGTGAAGCGAGCCGACATAGTTTGCTGTATGTACGCTCCCTACCAGAACCGTTGGGGCAGGGACGAATGTGACGCTGGCCACTGAGCTTCATGTGAAAGCTGCTAGCTAATGCACACACGTGCTGTCGTATGTGACACGCGGTGCATGCAAGCACACTGGGTTCAATATATGTTGATGTCTAACAAGGCTGACGCCACGGTACACACGTGTGTGAATGTATCGCGATGGTGGGAACGGTGACGGTGCCTATGACGATGCCGATGCCGATCCCGATGCCGATGCCGATGCCGATGCCGATGCCGATGCCGATGCCGATGCCAATGCCAATGCCGATGCCGATGCCGATGCCGATGCCGATGCCGATGCCGATGCCGATGCCGATGCCGATGCCGATGACAATGACAATGACAATGACAATGACAATGACAATGACAATGACAATGACAATGACAATGACAATGACAATGACAATGACAATGACAATGACAATGACAATGACGACGACGACGACGGTGACAGTGACCTTAACTCGCCTCTCCAGTTGTGTGTCTGTGTGTGTGTGACACGTGTGTGTATGTGACTATCGGCGCCGACGCCGACAGCGGCGGCGGCGTCAGACCGCGCGCCGCGGGGCGACATCTCGGCAGAGGAGGACGACCTGCTGACCAACCGGCTACAGCTGCTGCCGGCCTGCAGCTGCCCGCTGGGTCGGCCGGGTCGGCCGGGCGCCGACGGGCAGCCGGGCGCCGTCGGCCTGCCGGGCTCCGAGGGGCCGGAGGGGCCGCGAGGGGCACGGGGCGGCGCCGGACCGCCGGGTCTGGACGGTCTGCCAGGTGTGGCCGGGCCACAGGGGCCGCCGGGACGGCCAGGACCGCCGGGAGAGTCTGGACCCGCAGGTGGGTAGACACGGGTCACGGAATGTCACGCGACACGCGCCGACGTCGGCTGTTGGTGTCATGTGGGACCCGCATGGCAGCAACAGTACCAGTGCTTTGGACTTGGATAGCCATTATTCTGTGATGTGCGTGGTTCAAGGTTGGACTGCTGGCCCGCCAAACCTGGTGCGTGCTCGAGAACGCTCTCAAATTTCTGGTTGACAAAGTGAAGCCAGGTTGCGTGGAAAATGGTGTCCACCCTGGCAACCAAAGGTGGCTGGGGTGGCGGACCCTAATGGTCCGCCCCCTAGGAACCAAAAATACACATCAAACATAACATTTTCAGATTTTCACCACGCAAAGCCAGACATTTTCGGCGCGCCAAGTCGTGCTGCTACAGGCGCGGCCTGCCGGACTTGGGCGAACGTGCCCTCTCTGACCGGCCACACCGGCCGCTGTTACAGGCGCGGCCTGCCGGACTCCGGCGGGCGTGTCCCCTCTGACTGGCCACACCGGCCGCTGTTACAGGCGCGGCCGGTGAGACGCCGGCGGGCGTGTCCCCTCTGGTCCCTGCCACGCAGGCACCACCCAGCCCGCCGGGACCTGCCGGACCTGCCGGACCTGCTGGACCTGCTGGACCACGAGGACCGCCTGGACCGCGTGGATCACGTGGTGAGGACGGTAGGTAACTCAAGGGAGGCGGATTGGTGTTAGAGAGGGGGGGGGGGAGCGGTTTCCCCACTGGAATCTGTGAAGCTTAGCGTTAATCCTATGACATTGCATGGTAGGCGAGTCCAAGAGGAGTGGCGAAACCAGGTGCCATCAAACCAACAAACGTACCCCGTGCCTGGGGAAAGTTGAGATAAGGGCGATGCGTCAGTACAACTCAAAATACCAATTATTTATAATTGCCTGAGACAATTTTGTGTGACTTATTTGTGCCCATAAGATCACCCTTTCAGAATACGGGTTCACATAATCAATCAGTCTCACCACATGCGCTCAAGCTGGCACAGCTGGCACTGCCCTCTCTGTGGTGACAGGCGGGAAGGGGGGGTGAGGGCAGTCCAGAGCGGCGCGTTG
>JAOTOM010002019.1:55000-87672 GCA_034440615.1 Ashinkailepas kermadecensis | reverse complement strand
GCTACATGACTCAATGGTCGACGTGTCGTAAAAACCAATAACCAACCAACCAACCCTACCAGTGTTTGCACATACAATTGTGTTCTCTTGGGTAAAACTGATGAAAATTGCTTGCTTGGTGATTTGACTTTGGTGATCGGTCTTCCACCAATATTTTGCCATTTACCTCCAGTGGCCTGATTACATTTTTTCAGATTCAGATTTGTAGAAGCTGATTAGCCTCTTACCATCACCTGCTGAACAGCTACAAGCTAATTTAATTTAAGTCAGTATTTTAGATGCTCTAACATGCCTCCCACCTTTGTGTCTAGCTATCCTTTGTGCCTATAGGCAAGCCTTGGAGAGTTCAATTTATAGATAAATGAATTAGATCAGATAATTATAGTCCAATGCCTGTTTCTTTGACCCCAGCAAATGCTTTGCTTCCTTGTTAGCCATGAAGGGCATCTCACCTTGATCATTCTTGTTTGTCCATTGGGAATGAACCTATCATGACATTGGGGGACATTCTTGGTCTGATATGAATATAATCAAAATCCCCAGCAACTAACTAAGCTTGACAATAACCTATATAAACATGGCAACTAAGCTTGACAATAACTTATCTAAACATGGCTAAGCCTAACGAATAAGTGTACTCCACTCATACTCACTACTCATGTTACCTACTTTTCCCAGCCACCAGCAGCAGACCACACAGCCTCACTCAATCAACCATCAACAATGGTAATGCTGATGTGCAGGGTTGGATTTGTACCTTGTAATCCTGGATGAGGGTAGGGACATTTTGGTGAAAAGTTTTCCCCTAAATAAGAAGTCAGGTGTTTTGTTGCCAACTTTGAAGACAACTGGATGACAATGCCAGTTCTTTCAGTGTTAAACAAAATAAATATAACCTGACCAGGGTTGGATTTGCACTTTGTAATCCTGGGTGTAGAGATGATCTTTATTTTGTGTCATTGAATGTCAGCAGGATATTTTTCATGGGTGCTAAATGACCAAACCTGGTCAATGTGCCCTAAAACTCAAATAACCAACCAACCAGGATATTTTTTCTTCAAACTTGTGACATAAAAATATGTTTGCACTTTCCAATGAATCTTAAACACCTTCACAGCAGCTAGTTTTCAGCATCATCATTAGACTTCCAAACAGGACAAATGGAAGGATATGCTTTGGATTTGAAAACAAATCCTGGAACACCTATTTTCCCAGCCCTGAACCTGACCTGGTACTTGCCATTGACCCTATTTCACTCAAATAATCTTGTTGCACAGCTGTTTGATTATCCTGCAGTTAGTGTCTTCCATTTACACATGTAGCCCAACATCTTGTAAGTGTTTCTAGTTCATACCAGTGCAATGACCAAGAAGGAGTTTATTATTGCAAGCATGGGCAAAGCCAGAACAAGCTTGCTTCCCATGGTACAGAAGTTCATCATGGTGGCCTGGACCAGCACAACAGTTGACTCTTCTGAAACCACAATGACTTGATTATGTTACCAGTTTTGTATTCTAATTTCTTTACATTGTCACATGCTATTTTTATTTTAAATTTGTACCTATGTTTGTCACAATATTCTTCATGAAGTGCATGTAATCTTATCCAAATAAAGAGATTCTGGGGAGCATTTCCTCTTGTGGGCAGCCTCTGAGGGTATCCACAATGTATTGCAGCATTTCAAGCTCAGTTTCTCATTCAGAACCAGATCCACTCTTTTCATTTGGAGATTTATCAACTTCCATCACATTTCTCTTGTGGTCTCAATTTCTGTTGAAAGAAATGAGTATGTGGCAATGCTCCCACTAATGGGTGGCCTATCATGCACCACATACCTTGGCCTGCAACTGCCATCCACCCCAGGTGGCATATGGGTGCTCTTCAGTTTGTATCCTGGGGTCTATTGTTCAGTTATAGTGATCAAAATATCTGCCTTGGGTAATGCAATTGGGCAAACATGTTGCATCCAAAATCACCAACTTTGCATCAATGCTTGAAGTGTTTGCGTGTGTGTGGAGAAAGGAATCACAAAGTATTTTGAGTTTCGGATATATGGTCTATGCTATAGTACCAATGTCATTTCTTTTTTTCAGCTGGGTCCCATAATTTCTTCCCCCAGAGTGCACCCATTTTGTTAGTGTATTTATAGAATATTTGCTGATTTGTTTGTATGAAATAATATTGGGTTTTGAAAAAGATTGAAAGTTTATGTCATGGCAGCCAACTTTTACCAATGGTTTGATTGTTACCTGAGCAAAAATGCAAAGCACCATTTCATTGTTCTTGGATGCTGGTGGTTTTACAGATTTAGAATATGATAGGTCATATTGCTTGACTCAGTAATCTAAATGGCCTGATCTTCTATTCCAGGTACTCCACCAAACACCTTAAATTTTAAGCCAAAAGTTTCTTACAGCAACAAGATTCCACCCACAACGGAACTGGATAGGGAAGTCGGGAGTGCTTCTCGTGGTTCGGGAGGGAGGTAAGTGGAGTGTATAGCTGCTGTTCATGATTGTTTGTAATCCTGTAATGTAATGTAATCCTGTAATCTAATGGCAGCTGTGTTATTTTACACATGGTTGCTCCAGCAACAAGGCTATTCATGCAATGAAGGCTGTTCTTTTTGTGGGTCTTGACATTTGATAGACCTAATATATTTGTCTAGGTTCATTGTATACTTTAGTTCCTATATCAGTTACTGGTGGAAATATATTTTTCAAGCATGTGTTTGTGTGTGTGTGTGGAGGAAGGAATCACAAAGTATGTTGAGTTTGGGATATTTGGTCTATGCTATAGTACCAATGTCATTTCTTTTTTCAGCTGGGTCCCATAATTTCCTCCTCCCCAGAGTGCACCCATTTTGTTAGTGTATGTGTAGAATATTCGCTGATTTGTTTGCATGTACATTTCTTATGTGACCTATGTGGGTGAGAAGTTAACAATTTGTTCCTTTTTCCAGGGACAATACCAGTTCCTCAAACAACCCTTTTAACCGATGGGTGCCACCTTCTGTGCTTAAACGAGATGCATTTCCCCAAGACCATGATCCTATTTTCCGAAAGGTAAGGAAATATAATGGTATAATTATAAATTTGATTGATGTCTGTTAAGAAAGGTGCAATACTGCAGCAGACCATGCTTCTTCACAGTAATAGGTGACACAATTTTTATTATTATTCAGATAAAAATGTTTTGCAAATAAAGATTCAGGGATCAAATTATATCCTGTATTCCATGCTTTTCTTGTCATAGAGGTACAGGTTTCAAAGTTGTAATTCAGTACCGATTGGCCGGCTGTTCAGACTAGACCAAAATCATGTGATCAGGGAAATCTTGATGACTTGACTTCAGTTGTGGGATGCTAGTTGCTCATGGGGTTAAAAGGTAGCCCATTAAGGTATATAATATATCAATGTCCTAGGTAACAAGATATCATTGTCCTAAACTCAGTTTGGGATTTTGTGTCACAAGAGTGCAAACTTTTTGCTTAAATGGCAAAAGGATAGACAATTAATTGAAGAAGTGGAATATATTCAAAGCAAACCATGGTTTCCTAGTGATATTCAGTGCATGTTAAAATTAGTGGTGACCCAAAAACTGACATTTTCTATTCCTGTAAACTTTTTATTTTCTTATTTGGGTAGGTTCTCAGTTTGATCACTATTTAGTATTGGAGCAGGTCAGAATAAGTACAATTATTTGCAGCTGGGTGTTATTTTCCAGCCTAGTATAACAGTCTTGGGGGGAGTATGGTTATTTGCAACTGGGTGCTTTTTCCGGCCTAGTATGACAGTTTTTGGGACACCAAGGATAACTTCACTGGTGATTGAGTGTGATAATGAGGTGCATTGTGGTTATTGCTTGCATGATTTTGCCAAAGTGGTCAAAAGATTGATGCACAAAAGGCACATGTGCTTGTTCTTGGGACTTTGACTGTATTCAGGAACAAGCCATGTCAGAGTATTCTCCAAATATATCATGTTTGGCAGGTTCGTGGCATCCTCAACAAGCTCACTCCTGAGAAGTTCGACAAATTAACAGATGCCATCCTTCGCATTGGACTAGACTCCAGCTTAATCCTCAGAGGTGTTATCTTGCTGGTAAGTAACATTAAAAGTATTTCCCATCCTGTTCATTTTGCCCTAAAGCCCAAATAAATAATAACTAGCTAACTGTTTATTGTGTGATTCAACTGATACTAGGGCTATCACATATATGTCTGCTAGTTGTGAACCATCATTGGTGTTTGTTTATTTATAACTATGACTGTTTATTGTGCTATAGCTATAGCTATAATTATAGTTATAGCTATGGCTGTTTATTGTGTGATTCAACTAATACTAGGGCTGTCATATATATGTCTGCTAGTTGTGAACTGTCATTGGTGTTGGTATAATTGGTATTAGGTATAGATGTCTGGGCTAGTTTGGACATTTGCATTCTGAATCTGGATTACTTGCATGCAATATGTTTGTTCAAATTTGAGCATTTCTTTATAGACTGACTTGACTGTAAGGATGAGATCGAAGCTTGAGTCTTTCGTTTCATATTGCTTCATTCATTCTTAATATTGGAAAAAGGACTGCCATGTTTTGAATTTTTGATATCCTAAACATTAATATCATTAACCTCTTTCTTGTGGACAAATTTGCTTGTAGCATTTGAGTGCAAGTATTTTGCTCTGATAAATTTCCCCAAAACTTGTCAAACAATATAAAAAGGGTGTCTGAAATCAGGAACAGATTTAAGCTCTTGCTAGTTTGATCATCATTAAGTTTTACTTTCCAAAGTAAAGATCCCAATACAAAAAAAATCAGCCATGTCTCCTGGCATATTGTGTTGGTCATGTGGGTTTTATGACTTATCAGCTGCTTTAGCTGCATGTGCATCATTTAGTCACTTGTGTGGCCTGGTGGAACATGCAAGCCATCTTCATTTTTTTATAATCATCAGCCATTCCTGATGTGATTATTCTAAATACAACACCAACATCAGAGTCACAAAAGTACAAACATGAGTTTCTGTTATAAGAAACGTAATGGAATTACCCACCGAATTTGATAGCATAAAACGTGTCGTTTCTAAATCCAGAATTGTAAAATATATACGCAACCCTGTCCGCGACTTCAGAGTTTCTTCTGACGCTTCTAGTGTTGTGCACATGCAGATCTTCGACAAGGCGCTTGATGAGCCCAAGTACAGTTCGCTGTACGCGCAGCTATGCAAGCGTCTGGCTGAGAGAGCGCCCAACTTCGACCCGCCGGACGCGCCTGTCACGTTCGTGCGCCTGCTGCTCAACAAGTGCAAGGACGAGTTTGACAACAGAAGCCACGCCAGCCAGGTACTCCACAGCCGCAACAGGGTGGTGTGCTTAGCATGCTTCCAACATATCGCCATCCATCAGTGTCTGTGTGTGCCTCATACACATTGCATATTGGTTGCTTTGAGTAACAATACCTGTGCAGCATTGTATGCTTTGAAGTATGATAGACTGCAAGCATTATGGCTTCAAACGTTGAAATGTAACGACATTCTAGGGATTCTGAAAGGTGTAGATTTTGAGCATTGTATGTTATGTGAGAATAGGTTTCGAGCAACAAAGGTCCTGATCTAAAACTGTATCACATCTTCCACTGACAGTGCGCCGACCGTGTTGCCAGGTATTCGATGACCACCATGGCCCGCTCTCGACTGCTGACGAGGAACAGCGGGTGGTGGCGAAGGCCAAAATGCTGGGTAACATCCGCTTCATCTGCGAGCTCGGCAAGATGGGCATGCTGCATGAGGCGGTGTTGCACTCGTGCATCCAGCAGCTGCTGGCCAAGAAGCGGCAGCAGCAGGAGCGCGACCTCGAGGAGGACGTGGAGTGCACCTGTCAGATAATGCGCACCTGCGGACGAAAGCTGGACACCGAACGGGCACGTCCTCTGATGGACCAGTACTTCAGGCGGATGGACCAACTGGCTGAGCTGCCCGAGCTGCCCAATCGTATCCGCTTCCTGCTGCAGAACACGGCTGAGCTCAGAGCACACAACTGGCAGGTGTGTCCCGACTCCCAGACAACACCGACACCGAGTGCACACGTCGGAAGTCGATTGTTCAACGGTGTATAGTTATTTCACAACTTTGAAATTAGAAGTTCACAGTGTAGTTGCACGTCGATTGTGTCTTCCTGGACATTTGTCATTGCAGCATATTTTAGTATGCTTCATTCGGGCAGTTGCAATTAAATTTGCTATCTGGCACGAACTGCTATGCCCCTTGGCAGATCCACAGTGGGAGGGGTCAACATACTTATTGCACAAGAAGCTGTGTAAATGCAAAGCATTGCTTTTTTGTTGCGTGGTTCACGACGAACTTTATGCACATTCACAGCTAATGGCGCCGCCCACTGTTTCGCTGATTGGCTGTGTGATTGGGAAATGTCCCGAACGGCGAGTGTCGAACCCTGGACCTTTGGAACAAGACATTGCAGTCTTTCTATTTGTCTCTTGTGAAGAAAGTCGTGAATAACGGCGAGGTCCGAGCCCGTCTGCTCCGATGTGTATTGGATTCAAATTCCAATGGGCTACCCAGTTCGACCTGACCGTCGCCCTTTTGAGACCCTGATCCTTGTTTATTTCAGTTTCAAATCCTAGCTTTTTCAGTCAAAATTCAACCTTCCCTTCCAGTTTTATTTCCAACTGTTTCCATCACAATAATTTCGTTGAAGTATGTGCATGTTGTGCACGTAATCTCAAGCTGCAATGCATTGTGCCACATTTCGGAAAACTTTTAATTTCTGAACAACTTGCACTTTCACCTAAATTAGATGCAATAATAAGCTTGTCTCCACAGGCTGCTGGGAGTAGTGTTGGGTTTGTCCTTTGCAATTCTGCATATGGAGAGGACAATTATTGGGTAATCGAATATGGAGAGGATAATTGTCTTCAAGCCTCAAAATCTGAAGTTCGGTTTATGCTTTCTGATGAATCTTGAGCACTTCATTATGCGGCGCTATATTAATTCATTGTCAACATCACCACTCAACCTCCAAATGAGACAAGTTATAATATTTGTATGGTAGAGGTAATGTTTTGGATGCCAGGTATACATAAATGGGTTGTTTTACGAACCCAGGTTGGAAGTACCCAGTTACGTTAGGTTCGCAAGTGGTGTGCCCATCATGATTTCTGATACTGTACATGCAGTGCTGGAACCATGTAACCAACACCTTGCCCTCGCTCACCCAGCGCCGCGAATGCCACCTCAGCTAGTCTGTTCAGCTGGCAATTGTTTCGAGAGTCTGTTGTACTTGTGGATTGTTGTGTTGCATGTTGAGTGTGCATGCTGATGCAGTTGACCGGTTCTCGCACGTGACGTGTCCCTTTTCTTGGCAGGTGCGCGCTGTGAATCGTCCGGACGGGCCGCGTACCATCAGCTCGATCCGACAGGAGGCGCGCGCCGCCGGCGTGCTGCCGCCGCAGCGAGCCGCGCCGCCGTCGCGCTCGTTCCCGGCGCTGCCCATGATGGCGCCCGGCAGCGGCCGCCAGCGCGGCATGGAGGACGTGTTCGGCAGTCTGCCGGTGGGCTTCAGCACACTCGGCACCGGGCCCGGCGTCATCGGGCTCGACGGCCGGCCGCACGCCAACAAACACGCCGCCATGCTGCCGCCTGGTCGCGCCGCCGCCGCCGCAGCAGCCGCTCGCCCCTTCTCCGGCAAACCGTTCGCCGGCCAACAAGCGAACTACGGCAAGCAGAACAATAGCCCTGCACACAACAACTACAACAGTGGTGAGTTGTGCTGTAAGAGTAGTGAGCTGTGCTGTCTAAATGGTGAGCTGTGCTGTATTAGTGGTGAACTACTGTGCGAGTGGTGAGCTGTACTGTATGCGTGGCGAATTGCAATGTATTAGTGGTGATCAGTACTGTATGAGTGGCGACTTGTACCTGGTGGTACAGCTCCAGTTTTTGTATGCTGATGGCAAATCACTTTGTACTCCCAGGGTGTTTGAATGTTTTGTCAAAGTTGGCAAGTTTATCATGCCACAAGTTTATAGAGCTATGTGTGGCTATGTGCAGGTTAGGAATGGAGACCAATGATTGTGTATTGTTGGTAGGAAGAAATGGCAATAGTCTTCAATGATATGCATAGATGTGTGGTGGATTGAAAAAGAAAGTTCTGATGAGAATCGGTGTCAACGAAACTAGAGACCAAACAATTAGTAGGTTGTTTTTGACTTTTCGTTGTTTATGTCGCCACCCTTGTCAACTTACATGCTGAATAACTGGTCTATATTTTTTGCAGATATTTCAATTGGCACCTGGTGTACATGCATATGAATGCATATGCAATGGTTGATTGGCGACCGCTGATGATTCACGTGCCGTGCAGGTGGCGCCAAAGACCTGCCGCCACGTTTCAAACGAGTGATGGTCGCGCCGTCCGGGCCGGAAGATCTGTGCCTACGGCCGGCTGCCAACTCGATGGTCCTCAAACCGCAGACGCCGTCCCTGCTAATGGGTCCGGCGGTCGGATCGCGGCCCATCTCCATGACCAAGAACGAGGCGCCGCCTATCACCAAGGTTGGCATCCGGGGCACTCATCTTCACACACAAAACACTTCATCCTGTGCTCTCATTGTGATAGATCACTAAGTTTCAGCAGTCACTGTGTCTTGTGTCTAGTTTCTCCATGAAGTAATAAAGTTGATGGTATGCCTTGCACATTTAGTGAGCCATTGTATGCCTCGTAGATTAGTGTTAAATTATTCGTGAAATAGGGTGGAATATACTACTTTCTGAACACTCGATTGACATCCTTTTCCAAAAAGTATCAACATCCTGCTTCTCGATGCGTGCTTATGAGTTTTTCCTGTCTCCTTTCTAATAGTACTTTGTTTATAAGTATTATGATCATGTTCTCGATAAGGGATGGTGATGCACGAACATTTCGCAATGCAATTGCAGGCAAAGGGATAATTCATAATGCGATATGGCATGCAGTGTCATTGTATAGCATAGGTATTTTTTCTCGCTATCCCCAATATATATCTTCCTAAATTATGAATATTATGACAACTGATGAAGGTACAGTCATAAGTGCACCATTGGCTGAAATTTGAGTCTGAAAGGTATCAAAGGTATTTGAAATGACACTAATTCCATGGCAAATTTTAACATCCTACTGTGCTCGTTCAGACATCTCGCACCTAACGAAAAACCATTATTTTAACACTCGTAGATTGGTGGTTAAAGTGCGGTTCTGGACTCCCGCGGTGAGTAATTCGATCAATATCAGTACCAATATCAATACCAATGCTACGCGAGTATTTCGGTATGAGGAAGGATGCAGAAGAATATCGAAAACGATGCAGGAAAATGTGTCGGGGTGTCAATTTGCACCCAACTTACAAAACTTGAACACTGCAATAGGACGAAGCATCATCGAGCCGGTCAGTCCTGGTAAATGCACTTAAGCGGAGAACGACTGGGGAGGATGTGGAGAGCTTATTAGGAATTAACAATGAATGAGAGGGCTAAGGTGGTGCCAAATATTCAGTGGATTTAGACACCTGCCCAGGGGATGTAGCGCAGTGATAAATTATTTGTGAACTAGGTGGGATAAACCACTTTCCGAGCACTGAATAGACATCCTTTTCCAGGAAGTATCGACATTGTGCTTTCTGATGTGTGCGTATGAAGTCTCCATGACTCGTTGACATGACATGACATGACTACATGACGAGTATTTCGTGTTGGGCGCAATATGTCCGAAGTTGTTGATGCGCACTAAAGCCCAAATAACTGAGTATTTCGTGCATGAATATCATGATTATGCTCACCGTTACGGATTGTGATGCACAAGCATCTCGCAACACAATTGCAGGTACAGACGTTATCTATGATGTGGTCTGATGAGCAATATCATCTGCTGATACCATGGTATTGCAATCATTATCTTCAGTGTAGGTATCTCTATATTAGGTGTTCCGAAAATTAAACGAAAAACGCACTTATCAGTGCATTATAGGCTCAAAGTTTAGTTTCAACAACTGAAACGATATTTCACTGGCGTGCTTCCAGTACCAAATTTTGACATCCTACTTTATTCGTTTCGATATCTCGCACCTAACGAAAAACCATCATTTTAACACTGATGTAGCCGCACGGTGTCTGGTGCGGCCGGACCTGGGGAGCCCCAGTCTCGCCTCCTGCTGTCTGCTCCGGCCCCATCGTGACCCTCCCACGTTTTCCCAGGCGTCCCACGACAAGCCGCGCGCCAAGGCCCGCGCCGCTAGTCGTGAGGAAGCCACTGGCGCCGCCCTCTCCGTGCTGGACGGCCTGTGGACGTCCGGTGCACTGGATGCCGCCGTCGCCGCCTGGAAGGAGACTAAAGTGCAGGACAAGTTCGCCACCCACGTGGTGCACGAGATGTTGCTGCGCGGAATGCAGCGCTCCGGTCAGTAGTGATCATGCTCAGATGTTGTGCATGGATAATTGATGTGGCGTGCGCCCGGCTTTCGTGTCGGTTTTCCATCATTTGGAAAGTGAGGTTGATATCTACCTCCTCTGTATGCACCCTATACGCCACTGGATACGCGGTTCGCTACCCGCCTTCATATGATGTGTGAACATTTGTATTTGTCCAATGGGCTGTATAACTATCAGGTGAGGGATGCTCGTGCATCCTTAATTATAAGTCAGCTCATCGCCATAGTTCGATTTGTTATGGAATTTTGGAAGTGGAAGGGAAGATTTTGCGGCCATTAAGTTCGGAGGGAATAATTATCCTCCCATTGTTGACATCAGAAACATGGGCGCAGCATGACTGACGCAGTCGATGCGCCCCTTAGCACCAAGAACCGACCGACATGAGAAACCCTTTGTGCACTTCCCAATAAATTCACGCTTTTTGGTCGAAGAGCAAGCAGTTTGTCATCGTCGTTTAGGCAACACCATGCATTGTCCTGGCGAGAACAGATCATAATTTCCTGGGAGTATGATGTTCGGAATGACAAATATTCATGGCACTACCGTTTTTCCAGCTTTGCCAATTTCTCGTTAATTGTGGCAACTGGATTATACCCACTCGCAGTCATTTGATGGCCATTACATCAGTGGCCATTACGCAGTCATTTGATGGCTGTTACGGCGCTACAAGCCATGTCTGTGTTGGCTGGTGTGCTGTTTGGACGTAATGTGATACAACTAGGATCGATTCTCCCTCACGCCCCAATAACTGACAGCGTGCTGTGTACGCGTCCGGCAGAGGAGGAGCGCAGTCTGCTGGTGGACCTGCTCGCCGCCGTAAACAAGGCCGACGTGCTGTCACTGCACCACGTGACTGAGGCGTTCCGCCAGCTGCTCGACGGACTGGACGACACCGTGGACGCCAAGGAGCGACTGGCTGGTGAGTCACGTCCGAGCAGAGTTCGTGCACGATGGTAGGTAGGAATGTGTGCAACACTTGCGGTCGAGAGATATACACCGCTGGACCTTTGGCAGGCGTGTGCGCACGAAACGGGGCAGACTGGTCTCGTGACTTGTTTATTTGTTGAGTGTGAAGACATGGTTGCATGATGCAGACATGCATGTGTGTTAATGTAATGAATATATTAGATTTTCTCACAACTCGAGGACATGTGTAGCTGCGCGTGATAGATGTATGACCCATGGTGGCCGCGTCTGTGGTGTGGTAACCACCCGGGTAGGGTGCCTGCCGGCGGCTGTATTGTGACCGTCGGCAGCGCAGTGTGACCATCCCTGTTGTCTGTCAGGGTACCTGGCGGCGGCCGTGTCCGCCACTTTGCTGGACCTGGCTGAGGTTGCGACAGAGTGTGAGGACGGAGTCCACTTCCCGCTCTTCTTCATCGTACTGCAGCGGCTCAGCGAACAAACCGATAATGATCAGCTGCTCGATCTCTTCAACAAGACCAAGGTAAGAGCATGCACCACTCATCCCTGCAGGGGTCACTTCTATCAGCTGTATGCCCCACCTGCAGGAGGAATAGTCATGCCATTTGGTACCCAGATCACATCTCACTTTAAACTGAACCTTCCTAGTTAAGATCAATAAAGCTTACAGCTTGTATGTATGATCCCAAAAAAAATGGTGTCCTAACATGCCACAAGGGGGCCGCGGTAGCTCAGTTGGTGGAGAGTCTGACTCTTCATCGCAATATTGTGAGTTCGAATCTCGCAGCCGACGGCGTTTACGGAGTCCACCCGCGACCAATCGGCGTGAGAGGTTGGCGACGCTATATGACCTAGCGGTTGAAGGCGTCGTAAAATAGTCCAAGGCTCTCTCCTGACATGCCACGAAATTGGTGTAATCCTAAATAAATATATTCTTACCTGACTGGAGCGCTCGTGTCCTCTGAATCACGATATTGTTTTCGGTCGTTCTTGTTTAAAAATAAATCCACCAGGTTTTTTTCCGACGCTCACGAAATGTCGCCACGGGCTCCTCGGCTGGTTCGCTACGAAACGCTCACATTTATTGTGAGTTCGTGTGAGTCGGACAAGCCTGCTGCGTCATGGTGCGGCGTTGCCTTGCACACCAATCCACCTCCACCACTTGGTGCTCGGCTGAATCACTCCTCTCCAGACGAGTGGTCTAGGGGTAGGATGCTCGTCTCACAATCGAAAGGTTGTGGGTTCGAGTCTCACCTGTCGCTACTCTTCGTCCGCGACCAATCTGCGTGAGAGATTGGCGACGCTACATGACTCAACGGTCGACGTGTCGTAAAACCAATAACCAACCAACCTCTCCAGACGAGCCTGCTGACGCAGCTGCCGGCCGCCGAGCGCACCAAGGAGCGGCTGGGCGAGGTGCTGGACGAAAGGCGGCTGGCGTTCCTCTGCCCGCTGCTGCAGCTGCCCACGCAGCTGGTGCGCCAGCTGGCCGCTGACCCTTCCGAGGCCGCATTCTACAAGTGGATCCGTGCCAACGTGCCGGCGTCGCTGCACCAGGAGCGCGACTTTGTCGGCGCGCTCTTCACCAGCGTGATCCGCTTCATCACCGAGGTCAGTTGGCGGATCCGCCGCTGGTTCTGCTCAGGCTTTGAGTTGTTTACTGATGTTTGCTGGTGCTACACCGACTGTGATGCTCTACACGGTACACCAACATACTGGGCTATCTGTGCTGCTCTATGGTGTGGGCTAATTGCGTTTGGTGCGATTTGATTATTGGCGTTTAAATTGTAGTGCAGTGTGCATGAGCGCATGTGGCTGCTCTGGCCTGTACCTGTACCTGTGCTGTTGTAACTCTCGTTCGTCCACAGCAAACGACGCTGGCCGCCGACGCGGACAGAACCCAGATGCCGGACAAGGTGGTGCAGGAGCGCGAGCGCGAACTGCTGCAGCGCTTCCGCCAGGTGCTGCAGGCGTTCACGCACGACCACGTCCACCTGCAGGTCACCGCTACCTATGCGCTCCAGGTGAGTCGGCTGGCCTCTGGGCTGAGCCTGGTTAGACTCCACTCAGTGGGGTGCAGACTTGTGCTCGACTCGAGTTGAATCGAGAATCGACTCATGAATCAATCGTTTTTGGATGAGTCGTGAGTTGAATCGATTCTTTTCCCAAAAACATATCTTGAGTCGCGAGTTGAATCACATCTTTTTTTTTAAATGAGTTGAATCACGAGTCAATCATTTGAATCACAATGAGTCATTTGAGTCTTGCGACTCAAATGCAAGTTATGAACAAATGATATAAAGCATGTATCTTTGTAAATAGTATGCCATGACACAAGGTAGGGAGTAAAGACACAGTATAATTATTAATGCTTAGCATTACAATTGTCAACTTATCAGCTGCCAGTGAGTAAAGAATGAGATGTACTTAAGTTATTTACCAAAAACGGTTAACAATAACTACAAAAAATAAGTATTAATGCTAAGCTTGGTATTCACAATCAGTATCATGCATGAGTCAATTCTAGTGCCAGAAACACAACACAGAAATGGGATGTGATTGTGAAAAATAATAGGGAACTGAAACGACCATGCACTTTTTTTTGGAACAGGCATTTGCACTGAATAAATTGCGTCGGTCTGTGTGACAAATAACAAACCCAAGTTACCTTTACAAGAAGGTAGATCAAAATTTTCCTTCAAGCCCGCATGACGTCATTCGAAGTTTACAAAAAATATGGTAGAAATTTGGTTGCAGAACTTTTCTCAAATCATACGCAATCGTCACTTTAATTTGCTTCCTAGCAAATATATTTGTATTCCGCTCACCAGGTGAGTTATAATCTTTTCCCATTCTTTCCAGTGAGCATTTGTTCCGACACATTTTATTCTCATGCATAGACAAGGTCGGATTTGTGCATTGTAATCCGGCGTTTGGAGAGGAATATTTTGTTGTCATCCAGTATGGATAATATTTGTATTCAAACCTTATGCATGGTAACTCAACTTGCACCCATTTCAGTGAATTTTGAGCACTTTTCCTTGATCACAGCAGTTCGTTGTCAAAAGTTAATAACTTAGGAACTTGAACTTCCAGATTAAAAAACAACAAATAATTTTATGGAAAGGATAATGTTCAGGATCCCCAAAATCTAGGATCAGCCTATTTTTCCCAACATTTACCTACCTACCTACATTGACATACAGCAGTTGTTGAAAACAGTTTGTCCAGGCCAGCTAGACCCAGGGCATGATGCATTCTTCCTTGGTGAATCTTGCATGGATTGTTGATGATACATGCATAATTGAAAATTTATGTACAACACCATTGTGATCTAGGAATGCCCTCCTGAAACTACTCCTGCCAATGGGGAGAAGAAGCTATGGAGCACTTAGCGCCCCCTTGACTGTCCTTTCTTCGGCTCTTGAACGAGGGTGACAACTTGAACATGTAAAATGGATGGTAGAGTGAGCCTACCAATATCAGGAACAAGCCCTTTATTTTGGAGGCACTTGATGGTGAGCCTGCCGGACATTGCACATTGTTGGGCAGGACGATTATTACTGGGTCATTTAGGATACCCTTTGATGAAGCTAAAGAATAGGTCTTTCAATTAGAATATGTCAAAGTACCCTATATTGCCATAAAATATGCAAGATAGCGCAGAGAAAGTCGGTAAAATTGGGTGTAAACCAATGGTGAAGGGAAACCTTCACCTGCTACCAAACAAAACTGCGTGAGGGCAACAGACAATGCAATCATATTCTGTGCAGATACCTGTTGCAGTGCAGAACCTGGGTGCCATGTTGCAGTTAGATGTGTGTCAGGTATATGATTCAGGTTGTGTGTGCATCATGCTGATGTGGATTGAGGTATTATGCACTCATTGCTTTGCATATGCATTGACAACCATTCATCTCGTTAATCTGTTTGAGTCAATTACTTTATAATAATAATAATTACCTTTATTTCGGACCATTCTAGGTACATATCTGGGCTACCATACTACAACATACACTGACTTCATACATACAGACCAGCAACGCAAAACCAAACTGAGACAGCAACCACAAGGTGCCACACCTGTCCTGTTCTACCCTGGGTCATGCACATGAGCCTGATCTGCTCTTTCCAGTACAATTCGTTCCAGCCGGGACCTAAATGTGTTTTTGATGTCAGCTTTACTGGCCACAGATAAATCCATAGATACAAGTTCATATTCATACCTAATTCGAGCATGATTTGTGCAATAATGCCCAACCGAGCTACATCACTCTCATGCAGTGCTTTTATAATGACATTGCTACTGTCCATGAGGCTACGCACAAATAAAAGCTGTCTACTTGCCACCAGCATGTGGCACGGCAGAGTTCAAAACTGCCGACACACTTCATGATTGCGAAAAAATCGAGGAACCTTGACTAGCCTTTTTAAGCAGGAGTGATAGGCTATACAGACTTCACGAAAAGCTCGTTTCACACCCACAGTGTTCCACAATTCACACCCATGGAGCGTACAGTATATCTTAAACAGCCTAACTAGCATGAGCTTGTCTGCATATCCTAACGTAGCACAGAGCATGTTTACCTGGTAGTACAGTGTGCGTCTGGTCCTCTGCATATCTGCACAATCACTCAGGTTGCACTCAATTACGTGCCCCAGATACCTGAACTTCTGGACTTCTGAACTGCTGGACCCACACAAGCGGTTTTCCACAGAGGAGTACTTGTGGCCCTTGGCTACACATCAGATGTGATGACGAGTATGGTTTTTGAGGGCTAAACATCATGCAGACAGTCTTTTTAACATTGAATTTCACATCCATCGAGGCTGCAAAGGTCTCGCACGACCTAACTAGCACCTGAAGTCCTGCCCTAGTGGGGGCCAGCAGAACAATGTCATCAGCATATGCCAGAACATTTACAGCATGCAGTCCATGCTGCAATGTTCTTGTTTATGTACATGCACATTCATTTATCTGTATATTTATCCTATATCAACTATTACAGTGCATGATGAATGATAAATAATGTGGGGTGAAAACAAAATTATAGCAAAAATAATATATCCAACAGATGTTTCGATGTTGGAGCATCTTCGTTAGTATGAATAAATACTGATTCCCTTCTTTAATTAGACAGATGAAGATGAGTTGACATCAAACTGTCTGTGAAATAAATTATTTTTGCTATAACTTTGTTTTCATCTCACATTATGTATATATATATATATATATATATATATATATATATATATATATATATATATAATATATATATATATATATATATAGTGTGTGAGCAGTGCACACAAAATCAAATGGCTTATGAGTCTGATACCATTGAGTCGGATCTGAATCGATTCAAATTTATGTTTGAGTCGTGAGTTGAATCGGATCTCTGTAGCTCTGAGTCTGAATTGAGTCGAATCAAATAATTTTGACCTGCTGTGAATCATGAGTTGAATCGGATCTCAAGATCTGAGTCAAATGTGAGCCGATTAAAAAAATTTGAGTCGAGCACAAGTCTCGTGGGGTGTAGTCTTCTCAGCACAGTAATTGCATGTAAGGAATAGGACGTGGAAGTCTTGACATTAATTTAACTGAAATATAATAGTATTTCAGTTTCATGCCATTTTCATGTACCCTTTGATGCCCGTGAGGAAATCACATCTGACTAAAAACATTTCGGCAATGATTATTAATCTATCTGGGGAGATGGTTTATTCAAGACTGTTGATCAGTGATATTCAGAGATGAGGCAAAACTCGTTTTTGTTAAACCTTGTGTGCACTTCATAAAGTCATGAAGTGTTCATACCTAAGAGTCGCAAGGGTCTGTCCAGGTTAAGTCCGTAATGGGGACATACCATAAGCCTGGACAAAAGACACTCGTCACCTCAACCAATACCACATCCCAAGTTTTCAAAGAAACTACCCAACAACATCCCACACCCCCAATACCTATCCAGCCCTATTCACTCGATCCCACGAACACACGTCGGGATCCAATGCCCCACCAATAATTTTCAAACTATCCATGTCTGCTTAAAGGGGCCTGTACCGTGTATACCAACTAGCATAGGTCTCACCCATCGATTACTAACTAAAATTTAAAAAAACAAGATTTTCCAGCATAACAAAATTGTTCGCCCGATTTTTATCTACATTCGATAAGGGACTCTCCACATCAGCAGGCAGCCTATTCCATTCATTAACCACGCTTTGACCGAAAGCCTGTTGTCGCTTAGCTGTCGTACACCTTTACTTCTCGAACCTGAATTGATGACCCCTATGTGATACTCTAAATATAAGGGTACCATTCAGATTGACCTGATGACCCTGTAATTATTTTATGCATTTCAATCATATCACCCCTTAATCTCCTATACTTCGTGCTGGCTTTTAGCAGCATACTTATCTACCCACCATAACGCCCTTCATGCAGACTGGCATCGTAGTTATGTAACTTCCAATGCATTGAAAGCTACCTTTACGCTTCCGAAAGTTTGTCAGGTCAATCATACATTTCAAGTAACTGATGATCCATCTTGATACACTGGGGTGGACATAGTTTACCCAATTTGCATGATTCTGGAACTTCACTTTGTGTAGTTGTTGTGATATATATATACATTATCATATATTCATGAGACAATGGTGAAAATGGTTTAATCTGAAGGGAAAAACAATCTATTCAATGTGTGCCCTTAAATGTACTAAAACGTCTTTTAGGTCTGATGAATTAGTCTGTTGAATTGATTCCCTCATATACTAGATTAGCATCCCTAGTACCCTAGATCTATCAACTACACTGTGTTTCGGGCATAGGCCCTAAAGTCTGCATGGGAACTAGTCGGTGATAAATTATTCGTCAAATAGGGTGGAATATACTACTTTCTGGACTCTGAATTGACATCCCTTCCAACGGAGCATCGACATCCCGCTTCATGATGAGTCGTTATGAAGTCTTCATATCTAATTTACAACAGCATCTTGTTGACAAGTATCATGCTTATACTCACCATTGCAGATTGTGATGCACACACACACACACATCTCTTAGCACAATTACAGGTACAAGGATTACCTATGATGTGGTCTGATAAACAATACCATTTGATATTGTTTAACATTGGTATTTTGTATTGCCATCACTAAAATAGTTACCTCTAAATTAAGTATCTCAAAACAAAGGAAAAGGTGCACATATGAGTATGTTGTTAGATCGGAATTGTGTTCAAAGAACCTATAATTTCTGTTAAATGACATGGTTTCCAGGACGAAATTCGACATCCTGCTGTACCCGTTTCGACATCTCACACCTAACGAAAAACCATTATTTTAACACTGGAACTAGTTACGTGCCATATTTGACATGCAACTTCTTCAAAACACTTAAATGTGATATTATTTCTTAACCCGCGCACGTCCGGGGGGAGATATCTGCCCCCCTGCGGTTTTCCTACTTTGCCGCCATACTAATCGGGTTAGCAAGGCCAAACCTCGCATGGCTGCTCATTGGTCTTTTGCGCATATCCTCAGAAATGTTTGACCCTGGGTCATCTCAAGTCAGGTCACCAGGTCAGGCGAAGTGACCTAACGTCCCTCCGAGTTCTAGGTGGCATCACTCCCACAATAATTGGGCGATTTATTTCAAACTTATATCACGTAATGATCTTATCAGGGTCTATAACATGTATATCACGGTTTTTTCGTAGCGTTGACCTGAGGTAGGTCGTGGCCATGGCTTACCCATTATAGGCCTATGGAAAAATATACAAATGTTTCCTGGTTGCATATTTGCTCTCGGAATGACCTCCAACCGTTATGGCGTGTAGTTGGAAGCTATTCGCAATGCTATCGCTGACATGTTTGCTCAGTGGCCCCACCAAGGTCAGCTGAGGTCACCTGAAATCACTAGCACATTTCTGCGCATTATATCGCAATGCATTGAGCTAGAAGGCTGAAATTACCGTCATTGTGCTTGTATCGCCCAGAGGTGTCGATTGATATATTACATGACCTCCCTACTCTACCCCATGACCTTGACCTGAGGTCATTGTTTCGGGGACCAATCTGTTGACCTGACCTTAAATTACGCAGCTTATGTCGATAGCACATTTCAAGGGCTGTCAAATAGCATTTGCAGTTTGTTTCTATCTGTTACAGGTCCTGAGATATGTGCCAATATCTGAGGGTTCCACCCGATCTGGTCGAATTTGACATATGATGACCCAGTGACCTAAATATTGACCTGAGCGAGAAAATGACCGAAATACTTTCGATAGAGCTTATCACCAGCTATCCAAAGCCGTTTTCTGTTTGTCGCTACCTAGCATAGTTCTCGAGATCTTAGGGGGGACAGACATCTGCCCCCCCCCCCGGACATGCGAAGTTGGCGCGGACTGCCGGACGTGCGAGTGTTAAGTTTGAATGTTAAAACTCTTATTTGTTCCAAAATTCCAATTATGTGTAGCAGCGCTTAGTACCAAATCAATTTAGTGAAGAGATAGTCTATACTATGAACTAAACCAGTAGAAATTTGTCACCTCGGAATTGATTTTCATAAACAATATTTTGAGCTCATTCGTACGTGGCGATCCCACTAGACGCAATGAAAACGTGCAATGTGAACGTCCATGTGTAGATTATTGCTCATGTGTTGTCTGATTTTTGTATTAATGCCAATCTTTGCTATTGACTGATAGCAAGACTACCTGGTTTGAATATCATAACTTTTGAGTAGGTTTTCATACGGCCTACCTACATGGAAGCGGTAGTCAATCATCCAGTATCACCCCTCAAGCTTTTCATGTCGAGCTATCCAGCTCATCGCCCGTCAGCTGGTGGTGACGTCACGTGACAGTATTTGGTGAAGATGCCACTTTAAAGGCGTGGCCATGGATTTGTCTCGAGAGGGTGGATATGGTGCTAATTCGGTGGCGTCAGCAGGGATTTATCTCCTCCATGAATCGTTGTGGAGATGCGAATTGAGGTCACCGGGGATTTTTTTCCGATGAGTGGTGGTTGGCATGGCAGTGTAGAGGCGCCACTAAGAATTTGTCACCAAGTGTGTGCAAGTGCCAATTGACGGGCGTCACCAGGGCCTTCCTCCCAAAAGGTTGAAGATTCAGATTCCACTTCGTAGGCTCCATCAATCATATTCCTCTGTGGTTAGTGCTTCAGATAGCATTCCACAGCCGTCATCAGGATTTTATTTCTAGGGGCGGTTGTGGAAGAGCCAATTCAGGGGCGTCACCAGGGAATATTCGCGGTGAGGTAGTTCTTCAGGTCGCACTTCCAAGGCGTCTTAATGGAACGTCCCTAGGAGGTGATTGTGAAGGTGTCAATTCAGGGATGCCATGAGGGATATGTCGCCAGGGTGAAGATGGTGTCATCACAGATCACGACGTCGGCGAACACAAAATGGACGTCACCCGGTATACGATCACAGCTTCACATGTGGTATATGCGGCAGTGTTCCTAATCAAGTATTAACCTTCAGACATACTGGGCGCTGTATGACCGAAGCAGTCGATGCGCCTCAAAGCCCAAATAACCAACCTAACAATCAGACATACCCGTGCCCACATGGATATGAATGACGCTCTGCACTCTCGGTGGTGCTCTTTGGAGATTGTGTCATCTTCACATTGTCAGTGACGTCGACGTCATCAGCAAACACAAATTGGTCCTCGCCCGGTATATGGTCACCATGCATTATATACGGCAGAATGCCGTCGGCCAGAGGGCTCAAGGTGTTAGCCCGAGAACCCATTGCCCCACTTAATTTCTTTTTGACCTGGCAAAAAGGAAAGCAGAATACTTCCGACAACACAAAATAAAGTGGCGGATATGTTTTTGTTTGGGGGGGGGGGCTGACTGGAAAAAAAGATGGTTTATCCGCTCCCGAAGGACCAGACCGCCGCTGCTTTTTTCAAAGAACGTAGCGTTTCTTCCATTGAAGCCCTAATCAGCTGGAACACTAACCAGTGCATCTCGCATTGCAAATGCCGCTCACGGCCCATGCTTACACCGAGGTGTATCCTCGCTACGGTCACGTGCTGACTGCGAATCCTCACCCCCCACAGGTGTACTGCTATCAGCACCAGTTCCCCAAGGGCATGCTGTTGCGTTGGTTCAATCTGCTCTACGACCTGGAGATTGTGGAGGAGGAGGCGTTCCTTCGCTGGAAGGAGGATGTCAACGACGACTTCCCCGGCAAGGGCAAGGCGCTGTTCCAGGTGTGTAGGGTCATCGATCGGTAACCGCTCAACGTTTTCAGTTGCATTCAGTCTGTCGTCCAACTGAACCGTTTGTCGTCCAACTGAACCGTTTACTTTGGTTGGTTGGTTGGTTTAGGTAACAACCAATTTTATGCTCTTGAATATCTGTTATGCATTTCATAGAAGAGCAGCCCTCTGTTTTTGTTTGCCACTAACTATTGCCAGAGGTTGAACTTCCTGATCAGGGTTCTGAGATTCATGTCATTAGGCGAGAGAGCATCGACTCAAACTGAAAAATTATAGGCGAGATGTTTGCCCTACTATATGCGACTTGTAGGTATGTTTTGTTTGTGATTGTATTATGTGACTGTAACTATTGCACAGCGTGTGGCTGACCGCATCGTATGAGTCCGATGAGTGCGTGATGCCAACGATTGCGTGCAGCAACAAGTAGTCCATTTTAGTTTGTAGTGAGTCATTTCCTGGTGCTCAGAAATCTAGAAGACCTCTTTCTCCAATCTGTGTATGTCAGCCCATGCATCTAGCTGTCTTCTGCGAAGTTGTATGTACTAAACTATGAGCGATGATTTTGGACACTGAGTGCATGACGCCGTGGTATGTGCTCAGGTAAACCAGTGGCTGACCTGGCTGGAGGAGGCCGAGTCTGACGAGGATGATGAAGACGAGCACTGAGAACCGACCATCATTTCTCGAGGGGACGCCCATCTGTCCTCGCGCCGCGCACTGCCGCTAGTGTACCTCCGCACGGCAGGCGCTGGACGGCCGCCCCATTTGGCCCGCTAGCCGGGCCGTAGTTTGGGGATGGGGTCACCATCGCACCGTTTCCCGAAGTGGCATGGCAGGCCGACACCTCGTCGCCCCCAGCCGTCCCGCTCTTTCTCTTCCTCTCCAGTCTCCCCACAGCGGCCGTTTTATCAGTTTTACCGGAGCTCTGCCCGGCGGCAGATCGGGTCTGGCGGTCGGTGTGTGTCGGTGTTCAGTCGAGGTGCGACCGTTCCGGCGCTCGCCGCTGTCACTCGTCGTTTTACCTGTTACTGGGAAACTGATTCTCCGCACGAGGGATGTTGGCAAAAGTAAATAAACTCTTTCTCTCTAGCGGTGTGCGTCGTTGTTTGGCCGTGCGCAGTCTGAGACCACAGCAGCACGATAGACAAGGACGACGGATGTGTGATGACTAAGATGGATAGATTGGACTGCCGCTGTATGCCTCACGTCGGTGTTCTCCGGGCCGGCCGGAAGCTGCTTCCGGCTTTCTGGTGCGGCGGATAGTAGAGAACGTGCCCGGAAACGGCTCGGACGTCGGCTGCAGCGCTACTGTTGTATTTCCGACGTCTGTTGGTGGGTTCGGTATCGCAGAATCTATAGTGAGTCCGAGCGATGCTGGCGTACTGACGCCGTGCTCCCCCAAATCCCAATAACTAACCAACCAACCAACCGGCGCATTGTCTGGTCACTGACATGTAGGTTAGCTCTATCACCAACAGGTAAAATCTCTAGGTGATAGTGTAACCATACAAAGGAGTTGCTCAAGTGAATTTGACGAGGTTTGAACAGATATGAGAATAGGGGCGGGGAGGTAGGGTTAGGAATGAGATATGAGAGTGGGAAATGGGGAAGCAAAGCACAGTGGGCCAGGAGCCTGATCTAGCGCGGCATGATCGGTTTCAGTTACTTTTTCGTTCTTTTCAATATGAAGCATCCGCCCAACGATTCCAAACTGACCATGGAACATTGAATGTGGCACTAGGTATTCAGTTAATATACCCAAAGTCTAAGCATAGCAGTCCAGAATCAGAAACTGCAAGGATTGGAAAGGGAATCGGTGCCTCATGAAATCGGCTTGTATTCATACGGGCGAAACGAAAAAGTTGGAACGGTTTTCGTGCATTGTGCGTGTTTTTGTGTGATAATGGGACATTGACCGATAAAAGGGAAATAAAAAATACCATCAAGATGCCTTGGGTACAACTTGGCGCAATTTTAAGGACTAATACAAATGACCACAAGAGGAATTATTCGCCAGAGCCGATCTTATCAGTACCGCCAGGTGCCGCGATAATTTGGGCATCATCGTGTTCCTCAATAAATTGGCTTTCTGGGGCCGGCCCACTTCCCTGCTCCAATCTGCTACCTTGTTCCCGAGAAGCAATTATGAGCGAGGTCGCCCGCCGGTCTAGTGATGCCGCGTTGCCCCGAGTCCCGCGAATGACCAATTGTGGTCGAAGCGCTCTAAAGCACTGCTACATGGCCAGTGCAGTCGATGCGCCCTAAAGCCTCCCTCCCCCCCCGCTCTAATGCTCTGAGCCACTTCTGTGGTCATTTGTGTGAATCTTAAAGAAATTGTGCTAAGATTCTACCGAAAAGAAGAAAAAAAGCTTTCTCTCACTTTTATCATCACGCCAATGTCCCATTCGAACATAAAACGCACGCAATGCAAGATACCTACTTCAAAATTTCCATTTTGGCCTCGTTAAATATAAGCTGATTTCATGACGCACTGGTTCCTTTCCCACTGCGTCGGACGAAGTTTCCTGCTTCGGGAATTTGCATGCTTCCATGGGCGAATTAACTGAAAAACTATTGTCAAATTCATGTTCCATGGTCAATTCCGAACAGTTTGATATATGTTTCATATTGATACCGAAAAGTCACTGAAGCCAATTATGTCGCGCTAGCCCGGGCTCCTGACCCACCCTTGCAAAGGTGGGAATTTTGCTGCAAATGGTTGGCCCGCATTGTGTGGGTTTGGGCTGCTTCCATCGTGCCACGCCTCGGCGCTCTAAACTAGATCTCCGACTAGCAAACTACGCTCAGATGAAAGTAATGAGCCTTGAACGGCACTCCCATGAAGGCTGGCAGGGCAGGCCCACCGTACTTCCCGTAATGCTCACCTACCGTACCGATATGACCAAATTACTTGGAAGATGGTTCTGGTCAGCTAGTTCAGGTCGAGCACCGTAGTTCAATGTCACATTCCGTCAATTACGAGCCGCATCATCGAAGGATCTCCCGTGATGCACTTTGTTCCGAGCACTTGTAAAGTCGGTGACCGGGTCTCTGAGCCGTTGTTTACATTTGTACTGAATGACGACTGTACAGTGTATATGCGGACATTGCGTTTGCCGTCTGCATGCACTGACAACTGCGTGAAAGGGTGCATGCTGGGACGTCTTCACGGACTATTACAGCCATACACCAATTAACAAGATTCAGGTCCGTTGATTGGGATTTAGATGTGCATAAATGCTGTAGAGTTCTCTTCTGTCTCGTATGGGCGCAATATGACCATAGTTGTCGACGCGCCCTGAAGCCCAAATAACTAACTAACTCTTCTGGCTCGTAATTTGTGTAAATCAGGCCTCACTCAACGACAACGAAACTGAAACTACCGATATTTATCCTCTATTGACTTGTCATACAGCGACAGCTTCAACAGTGGTCTGGGCAGACACCGTCGTGTCTCAAAAATTCGTGCCACGGAGTCTCCGGCACCGTGACGGTCAGCCGCCCAAGACTCTACTCAGCTCCGTCTTCCGTGTCAGCTGTGCTCCCTGCTCTGGCGGGGAACCGTACCATATCACACGCAGAACGTCAGTCCCGGCAGATACGGCCTATAGCAACACCCACACTGCGCAGGCAGGAGTTCGGCAGATTACACTCGGTCAGCCATGTCCTGCATGTGCACCTGTTGCATGTTGCACCATGGAGTGCAGTACCATGTTACGTGGTGGGATTGTCCACGATAGGTGCCGGCTAGCCAGCGGGGCTGGAGCTCACCGAGCCAAAGCATACCGTTCGGCCGCGAGCCGTGGTGCAGCACGGCTCGCGGTCCATCCTGTCATCTCCAGCGCCTGCGCCTGCTGACGAGCGGTGCTTCCACTCAGGAGGCGGAGCAGAGGAGTGCGAGTCTAGACAAGCCCACCACATTCACACATAGGTGCAGCTATAATTTTGCTGTACGGTTCACTGCTAGATATTGTCAGAAACTGAACTTCGTTACAACAAATCACATTTGCATGCCTGTAGACAGTATTGTTTAAAAAAACACTGGCGTGAGTGACTTGTGTTGACAGCACGCCATGAGCCTCTGTTACTCCCAGGGTTAACAATTTTACAGATAAATATGTCAATTAACACCCGTTTCTGGCCAACAAAAAAGCTACGAGATCATAAACTCAGTTTTCGTCTCGCATTCCAACCTCGTAAAGCTTTGGAAGGTGTTGGCTTGACGTAAATAGTCGAGGATGACCCGTTGCCTAATATTCCATGCGTAGTTTCATTGCATGTGTTCTAACCCTTTCCCATCAGGCTGACCTCAACGCTTTACCATATTCATCCATTTGGTGTCGGCTCCACTTCGCACCGGCATGAAGGACTCCGCCACGGCAGGATGGCTGAGGTGGTAATAGGGTTTTAAGGTTCATTCTTGTGATGTAACGCTCGTAAGCGTAACGTTGAAGGGTAGGTAGGACTATTGCGAGGATTTATCCCCTGAACTCCTCATTTCGCTCGTCTTGCACGCCGTTTCAGGCCCGAACTTGACTCCTCCGCACTTGAACTAGCATCCTATCGCCTGTTTTTGCGAGCCGAGCGGGGGAGGGGAAGGCGGGCATGGGATCCCAGGTCCCGCCCAGCCCGCGCCACTCTGCGTCAGACGGTGGCAGTGACGGCGCGGCGCGGCGCGGTGCGGTGCTGTGCGGTGATGTGCGGTGCTCACACAAACCGGCGGTGCAGCGATCGGAAACATGGCGACACTGCGACGTGCTTGTCTCGTTATCGCTCTGCTCGTAGTTGGCGTGGTCGGTGAGGCCGAGACAAACAAGGCGAAACAGAACGGCCCGCCAAGCTTTCACGACAGGCGACTGAACGAAATTCCGCCCTTCGAACGGCAGAGCGGTTTGAGGCAGGTATGACATCGGCGTCCGGTTCGGAAATTTCGTGTGCCCTGCGCAGATATATTGCAGGTGTGCGTTTTCGTGGCTGTGCTGCGTAACTGCCTGACAGTTTGCTGTGAAGAATCTCAGAGGAAGGGGAACCTCTTGGTTCACGTCTATGGTGCTTAAGCCGATGGATGTAGTATTTTAATTGCACCAAGCACGTATCCCTTCGTATTTTGGTCCATCTCTTCATCGATGTTTCGAAGTTTGAAGAATCAATGATCATGGTACATACCATTTTTCCAATGTCAGCAGGTTGAGGCAGCAAATGATATCATATCCACATTGTATTAAAACCTCGAAGTAATTATTTATGATGCTGTTCGTTTACCTGTGACTTCACATGTAATTATATCATGACGGTTCTTTCGTGCACGCTAAGATATGAAGGTTTGATTGCTGTGACGTGCGCGCTCGTCATATCGAGTCACTCCGGTTTGTGTTTCTGTGCCCGACTTACGTTTTGGCTGCTGAATAATTGATGCGGTTCATGCGCCCCCAGGCTGCAATAACCAACTTCCGAGTCAGAAAATATTTTTCCGTTGTGTTGTTGTTGTTGTGTTGTTTGTTGAGTGTTGAATGTTGTTTAAGCTCACGACGTATATGTGTCCAACAGTTGGAGATAATTATGGTAAAGGGTAGTCCAGCTTTTAGGTACATTTTGTGGCAAGTCCAAAGGTGCAGCATAAATTTTCTTGCGTACTGTAGCTCAGTTAATTTCGGACTTCCCCTTTTGAATGCGTTTGACAGCCTAATCGCTGCTGCTCCCATGAATCCTGGGATCCGGGCTCCGAGCGGATCCCAGACATTGGGCCGTGCACCTGCCGGTTTGCTGACCTCGATCTTTATCGCTCGGTGGCGGCATTGTTTTGCTTAATCGACATCCGTTCCCACACGGCGTGCCGACGGCCAGCCGGCCGAGGCTGAGTCATTACGCCATGGCCCAGTCGAGTATTGTGGCACCCGCATCACCATTGTACCATGCCGCACCTGTGGGGCATGTCTGGAGTGCGATGACCGGACCCCTCCCTTCAAGGTGTGGCACAATAGGTGATACCGGCTAATGACAGACCAGGGACGCTGCCCCTTCCCCATGTGCGACCGGCACTCCTCTCGTGCGCGCGACTGGCCCTGGTCTGGGAATCGTCGCCGGGGAGTCGAGGAGGTCGGACGTGGCTGAGCGACAGAGGTCAGCGGTCCGCTTACCTCTGTCGCTGATTAGAGGCTGATTAGACGGCGGACGGCCGAAGTGCCGAGAGAATGTGTCAGGACACGAACGGTTTAACGTGTCGGTGTCTGTTCGCTGGTCGCTGTAGTACCTGTCGTCGCCAAGCTGTTGCCGTTTTGATATAATTCGCCCAGTCAATGTAAAGGCAGTGACGGCTGTTGGTTTCAGAAGCTGTTCGATTCAATAACTTGGTGGCTTAGTAGAGTTGAAATTCAGAACCGGTTATCATACAAACGAGGCATGCCCTATGACTATGACTGCCAGGCGAATTAAACTTGCCTATAGTACCTAATTATTGCGGAGGATCGGCTTCCTCATCTCGTTCAATTACAGAGGCGAAGTGTCTGTTAGTTGAATGTACCAGTGTGATGAAAAATGAGCCAAATTGTTTTTTTTTCTCGCAGCCTGTAGCAGTGGTGGGTCTGACCTGGAGCAGTTGCGGCAGCAAAGATGATCCGATCCAGCTGCAGACCCTTACCGTGCCGCATGTCATCAACCTGAAGGGCAGCTTCAACTTCAGCGCTGATGTCGCCATCACACGGCAAATTTCGTCTCCTATCAAAGTGTGTCACAGTTGTCAGTGGACTCGGGAACTATATGCAACTCATGCTCTAAATGATCTATATGATGATGCAATCTATAGCATCCACATACTCTATGTGGTCTATACCAGGAATTAACTTTGCGAACCCTGTCAAAGGTTACACCATAGAAAGGAAATACAGAAAAACAATTCTGATTAGGTTTTTCGTTTTGAACGAGGTTTTTTATACAAAGTCCGCAAGCGTTACAATTGAAAAATTATTATGGGAATGCTGGGGTATGTTGTCACGCATTCGCCTGTAGTCGATCTAGATCGCATGGTGGGTATGGTGCTTGCTCTGTTTGAATTTAATACGGCAATTGTATGCAGGTATTGACAGGGGATGGTCTGACTTTGCAAGAGTATATATTGCATGAGTTTGGAGTAGATGCATGCTAAATTAATGTTTGAAAGCTGCGTACTTATGACAATGTGACGATATCTTGGACTGGTATCTACCATGACTTCGAGGAAAAGCTTGTGTACAATCACTCGAAAATTGAAGATGTGAAGAATGTTTTGACGTGTAATACTATTGATGATGAAGTAGCTGCTGCTGGTGCATTCTCCGCAGCAATTTGATCCTAATGCGGTTGAAGCCTGCGGTGACTCGACACTGGCAATCACATGCTTGTCCGCTTAGCGACAGGGTCTTAAGCTTTGTCTTCTTGCAACAAGCATAGGTGGAGAATGCAGTATTGAGGTTTGGGTGCCTCAACTGCAACACCAACTTTTGCAACACAATCATTTTTCTCTGAAGTTACCTTGTGTGCTTCATTTCCCAACGCCAACGTTTTCTTTCAGCAACACCAAGTTTGGCATTTGCATCGGCCTGACGAGCGATTTGCTGCGCATGCCACAGGTGACACTGAAGGTGCAGCGCCACTTCTTGCTCTTTTGGATCACAGTGCCCTGCATCGACCATCAGTTCGGCAGCTGCACGTTCAGCGACGCCTGCCACCTGGTGCCGCTCACCAACGGCACGTGCCCGCCCGTCTTCGTGCGCAACCACATCCCGTGCGTCTGCCCTCTCGCGCCGGTGAGAACCGTGCTGCCGTGTCAGCCTGGCCGCCCCGTGGGAGTGGCGGCCGCGGGGCCCGGTCACCGGCCTGTGAGGGGTGCATCCGAGCTGGTGCAGTCTAGCTGGCGAGAAATGCATGCCCGGTCAAAACGGTACAGAATGCGCGCCAGTTCGTCCGGCCTGACCAGTGGACGTGGCCAGCCCATTGGTCGCGATTTGCCCGGCCCCTCCGATCACAGGCGTCAGATAACCGCCATGTACGGACTCCTGTAGACAAAGTTTGTGACTGATCATTAATGAGGATATATAAATGCAGTTAACCTGATCACAGATATCTGACGTTGGTAAGTGTGGACTGGGGAAAACATCAGCATAACTGCGCCGGTACAGACTCTGGATGAGTGAGGGCAGGGAGCGGTCTATTGGTCTCCAGTAGCGCAATCACATTCAGTGCACACGAATCAATCCTCACGAGGCTGACTTTTCTCACTGTCCTCTTGAAAACTGCTGAGCGGCAGAACCCGCCACATCCTTTAACCTTGGTACCCCTCCCTGGTACCACCCTGGGTGCACTCCAGCCTGCCTAACTGCAAGGATATAATTAGTCATGATGCTGTGGTCGACAGATTTTTGGACCGCCCGCAGCTGCCCCTCATGGCACCTCGTTGAGACGAATACCTATACCACGTTACCGTCACGGACATCACGGCTCGCTATGAAACGTGGTTAGCACCATCACAAACCATTCTTTCAAGAAATACTAAGAGTACTTGGGGATAAATATTGTAGTGAGTTGTTCAAAATGAAAATATAACAGCAGCAGACTTTTAGCTCAAGGAAAATATCAGGATTTCAAAAGCCGCAACAAACTGAACAACTAACCCAAGTACTTCCGGAGCAGGGTAAATATTACACACCTAGCTTGGGGGGGGAATATGTCCTAGGCAATTGAAGATATTCGTATGAAATTGTATTTACCTTCTTATAATTGAACAACGGATCGCCTGGCGGTATTTGCAATTCTGGATCACGGAAGACCACTGACCAAGGGGAGGTCAAAATAAAAAAGATCGAGACCGAACTGCGAGGTCAGGTCGTGGTGAACATGGATAAAATTATCTTGTAGAATTATACCACGAATTTCAGGAATCAAAAACAGAACATATGTGACACCACATGTGTTCTCTGTCTATTCACGTCGATAAAATGTCATGCTTGTATCAGGTCAGTCCAGGTCAGGTCATATTTAGCGTGCAAAAATTACCTTCGACTGCCCCACCCACCCCACCCCACCCCAAAAGGCATCTAATAAAATACTATTTTCATCACCTCAGACTACGCTTGTGAAGCAATGAACACTGCGAAGCACTGCGGGTAAGCCTCCTGCGTCAATAATGACCTTTAGCCCCACGAATGGATAGTTACTGGTTCGATGTATGTACTATTGGCGTCACAAACAGCTTTGCAATTAGGCTGGGTGTCCTGACACCTGAATATCCTGCATAGGCATAGGGGTGGCGGGAAACAGTATGCACATGCAGGGTATTCGGGTGCCAGGACGCCCAGCCTGACTGCCTAGCTATTTGTGACGTCAATTATACAAGCCACGGTAAGCAATGACCCATTGTATTCTGCATCTGGAATACGTTCTGAGATTTGAGCTAGCTTGCTTAGTTTCCGAGTTATTCCCTATTTTTTCCTTTACCTTAATAAAAAAAACTCCTGTGGTCTTGGTGCGTGACCTTGACCTTAGATCTCCACTTGCATAGTATTCTACGCAGCACAACGCGTACTTTTGAATGATACCACATCGGACCTCCGAAGGTGAAAATTGAGGGTTCATGGACCAAAACGCTGGAAAGTGAGTGGCCTGTCTGAGCGCAAAACCCGGACCGGATCGGATGAGGTGACACTTGGTTCCGGAGTAGAGCCATTTCCCCGGAGATGGCCTTTTCTACTCCCAGGGGCACCATCGGCTAAAATCATAGTTGATCGAGTGGAGGAGGGGGCTCACTCGAGTGTCCTGGAAGGACGTTCGAAGATCTCTGGAGGACCTCGAGATCTCTGTCGGGAGGGAGAGCACATACCCCCAGTTTTCTCCTGGCTTCGAAAGTGGGGTGAAACTATACGACACGGTAATTATATAAAGTAAAGAGTGCCGCTATCCAGCGCCGCAAGCCCGATCTTTCTGCGTTGCCTGCATCAAAAGTTGGAGGAGGTAGAAAAACATTTTCCCCACCGACTGACAGGAGGTGGTTGACGGACCAACGGTAGTTCGCAGGTTAATGTTTCAAAATTGTACCCGTCGAGTCGAACCCAACCAGGGCGCTCATGTCAGCTTGTTTTTGGTCATACAATGGTACAAACTCGCTGGGGCTTCGCTGGGGCTTGTGAATAACTAAAGATGCCACATCTATGCGATTCAAAAGATATGGGTATAACTGCTTGATCACGACAGTGCAATATGTCCATTGCGGGTTTACGCCATAAACTCGGCAGTGATAACATAAACTCGGCTCAATCGGCAGTGATATGTTTGCAGGCCAACAGCGACGCAATGAGTCTATATCCGTGGGTCGCTAACGCCAGCCCTGTTCCAGGCCGAGTACAGCGTGCAGGACGTGCCGGTGGATCTGGCTGACCTGGACATTCCTGACGAGCTGGTATCCGCGAGGTACAACATCCGCGCCTTGATTCAGGACGGCTCCTCCGGTCAACGACTCGGCTGCTACACGCTCGGCTTCGTGCTGCAGTGAAGACCTCTGGGAGCGGAGCTGGGCGCTGCCTGCTGGGATTGGGAGAGAGGTGGCATCTTCTGCGCTGGAGAGGTTGCGACGGCGGTGAACATGCAGCCGACGACCCGCCGGACGGCACACCGGTGGATAGTTACTCGCGTGCCACCCTCCCGCAGCTTCCCCGTCATCACTGCCCCACCGGCGTCCCGCCTCTTTCTCGCTTAATTACCTCTCGACACCCGCCTCCCCACCGCTCAGATGCCGTCCGGCAACCGTTCCGTTCCCATCCTCGCCCACCGTATTGGCAATCTTACCGTCCGGCACCCGCCCCATTCCCATCCTCGCTTACCGTCTTGCCGCTGCAACCGTCCGGCACCCGCCCCATTCCCATCCTCGCTTACCGTCTTGCCGCTGCAACCGTCCGGCACCCGCCCCATTCCCATCCTCGCTTACCGTCTTGCCGCTGCAACCGTCCGGCACCCGCCCCATTCCCATCCTCGCCAACCGTATTGCCACTGTTA
>JAOTOM010002019.1:0-50000 GCA_034440615.1 Ashinkailepas kermadecensis | reverse complement strand
CACGGGCGCTGGGCGGGTTCTTCCCGACCCGTGCCGATCTCGTTTCCGGTGGGCTGGCTCCCAACCTGAGCGGCCCACAGCGAGCGGTGATACGCGAGTCCACGCTGTAGTTTGTGCAGTCATCATGTGTCATATCAGCATGTCTTCGTATAGTCATCTTGTCGGCGCCCCTTAACTCGTTATCCTAATATAAATTTATATAGCGAGGCCAAGTTTCTCACTGCACTACTTCCATTCGTGAGTGAACCTGGCTTGGTCGTGGCGCCAGGGAAGGATAGAGGAACCGCATGGTTGGAGAGACCGAGGGGGGGGGGGTCTTAAGAGTAATGGGCGGACGTTGGAGTTGGAAATGTGTCCGTCACCGGCCCTCGTCCAGCTTCGGGGCAGCAAGTGCTAGGGTCCCTTCATGCCATCCACCTGCATGCTCCCACGGGCCACCGGACTGGCAAATTGAGGGCCTAGGTAATTATCCCGGGTCAAATTTTGGCAACGATGGGTTTCTGACAGCTGCATGCACACATCTGGCCCCAAACAGCCCCCACTGGTCTTTAAGTACCCTTAGCTAGGTCATACACACTCACATGCATTCCCTTTCATTCCGAACGTTCGCTCCATTAATGACAAATGTAAATGTTTGGCCCGCGATTTTCACTTCCAGTGGTATGTGCGCATTCAGCAAGTCTTACTTTCTCGGATCGCTGCTTAGGGCTTACGGGCCCAAAGTTAAATGTTAATTACCCGTGCTTAGGTCCACAACTGTGACCGGCTGACGCGACACTGTTGGTTGGCATGATATACTATTTCCATTACTGCCTTTAAGGCTCGATGACACTGGGCTGCCACATTCCGTTAGTTTCTGATGGTCTTATGTCTGGGCTTGGGTAATAATGGCCGACCTACCTACTCTTTAAATGAGTCAAAGCCTTACCAGGACTTGCAAGCTCTAACTTGCGATCGGCGGGCACCCCCAAAGGTGGTCCTGGGCCACAAATCGGTCGGAATGGCCCCCTATCGTCTTTCTAACCTATCCTGCCCGGGGTCAGGTCGGGAGACCCTCAAATCCCCTGCCTGTCCTATCCTTGGGGGCTTACGGAACGCCAAACTTCATCTTCCCTGCCTGTGCCGTAATCGAGAGGCCCAGGCCTACTGGAATAGCTGAGACGGGGAAGGAATACCAACCTGGCCGTTTTTGGCTGTTACCTAAACTGTGCGCACAGATTCATCCCGACCCAAAATTGGGTGCCGCTGCCTGCGAGCTTACCCATGGACCCCGTCGGGTCTGACCACCCTCGGAATGCCCTTCCGCGCTCTGTGATCACCAGGCCGGAGGGATTTGCGGCCTAGAATTACTAAAGTTATCCAGCTGCCCTGTGAAATGTCCAGTCTTTCCGGCACGCTTTCCCGGGGTTCAACCAACAGTGTTTCGCCATTTCCCGTCTTCTATCAACCATCCTCCGTCTCCTCCGAAGAGAAGAGGGCGGAGGCTATTCGTAGCTCACGTTTGGGCCCATGGAATTTATCGCCCGTGGAAGATCGGCTTGCAAACCGTCTCCTCGCTAAAATGCGTAAGTCGTCTCACGTTTTTCCGTCACAGACGGTAGTCGGGTTCGTCCTGTCCTGTCTGGCCGGCTAGCTTTTACATTTAAGTAACGGATGAACCCGGAATTAATTCCCTGTTAAATCCCTCATTCGTACCTAGTACGTTTGGCCACTTAATGGTCAGTGCACTGTTCGTTCCTCAATGGCATCAACTTAAGACTTTTGGACCTCCGAATGTTTACCCGGCCCGCAGCATTCAAGGGTAATACATGCACTGACAGGTACAAAGCCCGAGGGCGAGTTTCCAGCGATTTCCCGATAAACGTTGTTTCCCCATCGTGACTGCTTTGCGATATGTCAGGGACATTTGCCGTGGTGAGGAGTTCACATAACCATACATATGGTGCAAAATGTATGCCGCGAATGTACAACTTATTCATCTGGTAGCAGCACTTAAAGGGAGGTGCTGCGTCTCGGACCAAGCTAGGTCGACCTGGGTCAGCGACACTACAAGGTCAACTTTCAACTTTGTGTTCCCTTTAGCAACCGGTAATGTGCTGAGGGGCTCTGTATCACCGTGACGCAATGCAGTTGACAAAAGGGCGATACAAGGGAGCGTGGGCGACCTCGTGTCGGGTCACGGGGTTTGTTTTTAGTCATAGTTTGCTACTTGCTCGCTTAAAAGTCTCCAGCATATCTCGGCGTGACATAAAACGCACACAACGGACCACAGGGTCCTCTATAATTAACTTGAGTCTCAAGTCCATTCCTTTCTAAGGGGAATGTTATCCCCGGTTCCATGTATAATCAGCTTCCTGGGTTCAGTTACTCTGTACTATTTCCCCGTACCATTCAAAGCAGGTGGAAGTCTCGTAAACACGTGGCGCTATGGTTTAGTGACCCAGTGCCCGGGGAGAATTCACGAGTTTACCCAAGTTAGCGGTTTCTGCCGCATCACTTTCCAAGGTCAAGAACCCTCGGCTCGGCGCCTTCGACCGGGTGACATGTTTGATTTTGAACAGGGTTTGGCGTTTGATTGGAGAGCGAGGTAGAGAGAGCGAGAGAGAGAGAGAGAGCGAGAGAGAGAGAGAGAGAGAGAGAGAGAGAGAGAGAGAGAGAGAGAGAGAGAGAGAGAGAGAGAGAGAGAGAGAGAGAGAGAGGGAGAGAGAGATAGAGAGAAATACGGAGAAACAGAAGGACAGAGCGACAGTGGGGAAGAGACTGGGGGTATTCCCACCTTGACCGTAATCGCTGAGTGGCGTGGGGCCATAGCAGATATCCTAAGATGCTTTAATTCCCCCATGGAAAGAAGGTGGTTATTTAGCATGTGGTGAGCCAGAAGACCTGCCCTCTTCAATAACGTCTTCCCGGAACCAGCAGGTTCCCCCGCACCTAAACTCTTGTCAGTAATGTGCGTGCGTGGTTATGTATTCATTTCTACCATTCATTTCTAAACTATAAACATTCATGTATCATGCAGAACAACCTTGAAGCCAAGCTCCATAATACCCTTGATCGTCACACATATCGCTCCTCCCCTTTACCCTTCCCGGGGCTACCAATACCACCGCTGGCTGGGGCCATCACATACAGAAAAAGACCGGTGGCGGACCGGTCACATGGTTTGCATGATGGGTGAAAGGTACATCGCCACTCCCTGGCCTGATTCACTCACATTTCGCGATGTTCACTCGGTTTTCGCAGAGTCTTTCAGTAGTGGCCGTGTCGATCCGAACGCGAGCGAAGTTCACAGTTTAACTCATCATTGTCCACATTCATTGCACTTCACCAGAGTCTCAACTGCTGTCTAGGGCAGTGTGCTTCCGACCATCTTGGGTGGTCTGCCCACGACGACTGCCTTGGGTGGTGTGCCTCTGACGACGCTCTTGGGTGGTCTGTCTCCGACGACTGCCTTGGGTGGTGTGTCCCGACTTCCCCCGGGGTGGCGCTTATAAATGGCGCCGCCCCTGGGAGCGACCGGCCCCACACGTCAGGCAACGCACGCCATCTCTTTGTGCCCCGTGGCCTCGCTGGTGGCTGGTGGCTGGTGACTGGTGACTGGTGACTGGTGACTGCTGGCCGCTGATTGGCGGTTGGCGGTTCCGGCTGTCCAGAGCGGTGGCTGCTTCTAGGCTACTAGGTCAGGCGGAACACCCTGGGTCACACCCTGTGTTTGGCGCAAGTCATTGCTTGCATTGGCAGCAGCTACCAAGTGGCCGCTGTTGACAGGGTGTGGGCGTTTCGGTGACGAGTAGGCTTCGTGTGTGCGCTTGCTTTTCACAAATTTATCCGCACCTGCCACGGGTTTCCGGTCGCGGCGGCTGGATGTCTCGTGTAGTCGGGCCGCATGGCGACCGCATGAAACGCCGTATCAAAAATGTAAGCCGTCTTACAGTAGCCTGCTCGTTGAACTGCCAATGTTGCTTGGCCGACCGAGGAATGCAAGGCGGGAACAGCGTAGACCCGTGTTTCTCACGTCATGGCTGCAGGGTAAATTGTCACCTATGGCTCGGACACTTGCCCGTGGTGAAGCTGTCCCGCAACGCATAGCTGTGAAGCGGCGCAGCCTACCAGTAATTATTGTCGTGGAGCGGCACAGCCATGTTCCGAGCGGCCAGCCATAGTTAAGGGTCCCCTAGCACATTTCACTGAAGGCGAGTGTACATCTGCGGCGTGAGTTGCAAGTTTTTTCCTCTTGGAGCTATCTTGTAAAAAATCAAGGTTATATATATTCGTTGAAAGGCTTGGTTGCTCCTTTTGCACCCATGTTAAAAAGTTTCGTTTCTCAATGATCGAATTTGTATTTCCTTCTTGTATGTATTACAATATGTGTAACTAGCAGTCTACGATTGGTAGGTGGGCAAGAATCCGGGACTGCGCGGTCAAAACCGCTTGATGGGGACGGAAAATTTTCCCGCAATACGCATGTTAAAATATTATCGAGGCTCTTCGTCGGCTCGAGGCTCGCCCCATCAGCTCCGGCCCCTCTCCATCAGCTTCGGGTGCCACAGCCGGCCCAGAAACCCTGCACATTCGATCCCGAACCCTTTCCGTCAGCTCCGGGACCCTTCTTAGTGGCTAAGGGCCTTTTCTATCAGGCTAGAGGCCCTCTTTCAACAGCTTTGACCCACCCAGTAAGGTCACGAGCTCCTTTGTACGGCTCGTGTCTCCTCCATCAACCAAGGGGCTCTTCACATCAGTTATGGGCCATCTCGGACGACTCGGGGTCTCCTCCAGCGGCTAGGAGCCCTCTCCGGCAGCTATACAGAAGCCATCTCTGTTGGCTGGTGGGCTCTTTTCGTCGGTTTAAGGACCATATTTGCCGGCCGCCCAGTGAACATGCCGACAGTGACTCGCTGTAGGCTGGAGGGTGAAATGTCGGACAACGGCCCGACGTCGGATGGCCGCTATTGATATGTCGAACTCAACCCGACATATGTTGATATTCCAGGCTAGTTTGCCGATGTCGTGCCGAGAGCGTCCCGATGTCGGCATGCCGCTTACGAGATGTCGAGCTCGCCCCGACATATGCCGACATCAGCATGCTTACTGGGCGGATACTACCCTCTCCATCAGCCCGGGACCCTTCTAACAACCTGGGACCCCTCTATCGACCTAGATACCCATCACATTGGCCCAGCCCGGGGCCCTTAGCGTCTACTCGTGAGCACTCACCGTCGAATTTAGGCTCTCTTCATCGATCCGGTGCACTCTCCATCAGTCCGGAACCCTTTCTTCGGTACAGTAGCCCTTCACGTCGGCCCAGATATTCTTCATGTCGGCCCCCCTCCTCGCTGCTCTCATCGGTCGCTTGAATCGCACAATTTCTGTTGCGTTTCATTAGGCCTATATTGAAGCAAAGTGCTCAACGCCTTGTGGCACCTCCATCCCGTTCGTTAGTTAGTTAATTAATAGGGTTTAAAGGGCACATTGACTGCGATTGTCATATAGCGCCTCGGGGCACTAGGGAGGGGGGAGGGGGTGATCCCATTGCACGCTGGATCCGCCATTGGGCTGGGTATGGCCTCTGCTATACAAAAATTGACTGGGTGGGGGGGGAGGTTCATTGGCGACTGCGGAGCCACCATCAGTGAGGCAACCGGACCATGGATCATGTACGCCTCATCCATGACCGGAATACGATAATGCTAAAGCAACGTGGAATCGCTGACTGAGGGAGACACGGCCATATGGGAGGGGGAGAGGAGGGCATTCATCCCAAGTTGCCTGCTAGAGTAGGCTCTGGTGTTCAACCATGATTATGGTGGGGCTACGCCCCCATGCGAACATGATATACGAGATCTTGACATGTACACATAATTTATTTTTTTGTGCATCCACAACACTACGTTCGTTCACATGACTACATCACAGACTTTGTCCACCAATTTTTCATTTTTCAGCCTTCCGAATTACAATAAACATCAAAGACACTATTAATAACGAAAGTTAGCCGAAATTACCGTACATATTTTACAACATTTCGGTGTCTTGTGGCTTGGAAGAAATGTTGACTTCGAATCCTCCGACATTACCCAAATCGTAATCTTTTAATCTGGAGACACACAGGTTCTCATGAAGCGAGAAATAGTAGACATCCGTTGTTGGATAAAGAACCTTTTTTTGTGCTATGCACCAACTACACAACGATTTTTATAAAATCACATCCTGGGTTAAAATACTGGACAGCAACAATAGTTCCGAGAGTACATTTGCTTGCGCATTCTCAAAAAAGAAAGAAAAATGAGTGGTTCCTTCCGCGTATAACAAATTGGCGGAAGAGAAAGTAGTTGGAGAGAATAGGAGACGGCGGGGCCCTTAAAATAGGAGGAAATTAGGAGGTAGGTAGTTAGGTGTGTGCCTGTATAACTCCTGTATACGGCCTTGGTAGGTACTTAGCCAGCACATATACTGAATGTATATTTTAATGCCATGGATGTGTAACCACGGCTGAAAATAATTGGCTGATGGGCTGCTGGATGGCTGGACAAGGGAAAGGATAATGGATTAGGATTAGGTGATGATCACATCACATGGGCGCTAAATGACCTACCATGGTCGATGTGCCCTAAAACCCAAATCACTCACATGATCACATCACAGGCCTTAAATGGGTCTTGCATGAAGGTAGCGGTGGTCGTTAACTCAGTGATCAGCTATTCGTAATTTAGGGTGGAATATGCCACTTCCAAATCGAATCAGCATCCTTCTCAACGTGGTGCTTCTTTATATCAATATTGATACGTGTTTATGAAGTAGTGGGGGAGGGAGGGTCATCCGAACACGTTCCATTTCCTGAACACCTACCTTTGGATGTCTCCTGCATCATGTTCTGCAAGTAAATAACAAGAAGATGGCAGTATTCATAAACTACCTATGTACCTTTCTCTACCACAATATGATGGTCTGATCACATAGTTCTACTGATTCTTTGTGTATTGTGCTAGTGAAGTCTGCTGGTGCCATTTTAGGCTTCCGGGAGCAGTCGGATTAAGAAAACCATAAGCACCTCCAATATTTTTGCAATTGCACCAGGATTTTTAGTGGCTACTAATAGCTTGTACAACAGCTACAGTGAAGTAATCCTGCACAACCACATTTTCATGTTTAGAATATGACACACCACTATGAAATAATTATCTGTTTGTTGCTCTTTGCAATTGGTTTGAGGATTTTCATCAAAAGGAACTGTTTGAATATGGATAGCTTGTTCATTTTTGTGTTTGGTAAACACAGCACAGCTACTGGTTTGGCCATACAGAAGCAGCGGTAGAGCTATTTGTTGTGTGATGTCCTCAGTATTTTGAAACCCCCTCTTCCCCTGCCTATTTATGCATATTTTTTCCCAACATTTTTTTCATCAAGCACATGTCAACATAAATTGCCTTTTGCTTCTAAGCTGGGGAGATCCAAACAATCCAATAGACACACGTATATTTCATTGGTCTGGTCTTTCTCAGATTGCACAACTTTGACATAACTATGGTGGGTCCAATTCCTGTCAAAACTGCAACCTGAATGAGACCCAAAGCAGAACTATAGGTGTCTGATTGTTTTACTTCCTGTGCTTAATATGAGCAAGGGGCTATTCGTACCAATATTGGTTATGTTACATTGGTTGGTTAATACTACCTAGTCATGTAATATTGTTCACTCATCAATGCACTTAGGACCATTAGAATATCATTTATGCCTTATGGTTCCACCATCAATTACAGATTGTGATGCACATGTCGTAACATAATCCCCAGTTAAAAGATCATAATCATAATCAAAGAGCAAAAAAAAAGAATAAAACAAGTTGGGGAAATTTCAAACAATTATAAATCAGACGTAGAAAGTATAAACAGACCTAAGACAACCCATATTATTAGGCAGCCACACAAATATTCCTCATTATTAGTAACCTAAATATCATGATTGCACTTTTCTTAGTATTGCATGTGAAGCAATCATCAAGGCCATATTTTCTACAAGCTAAGAATTGCTCAACCCACAGCTGAAGCAGAGATTACAGTAAAATCATCTGCATGCATGAAGTGGCTTGCAAGCCTTGTCCCAGCATGCTGTCCAATGTTTAATTCATTTAGTGTTATACTTAAATCATCCCTATGGACATTCACAAGTAGCATGTTAATATACCTTGATGTCTCATTCTATTTGTGACATTACATTTCACAAATATAATGTCACATGAGGTGATGATGTATCACCTCATATCACACATTCTACTTAATATACCAAAATAGTATAATTTGCAATAGATAGTTTGGTAATTGGTATACCTTCATTTTCAGTTTCTTCTCTATGATTTTATAATATGTTCTATCAAATTCTTCACTGGCATCCAAGATGCAAGAAAACATGGAATGACTTAGCACATGGTCTGATCAAAGAGTTATTTTCAGATGTACATACCTGTATTATAGTGCTTTAAGTTAGTTATGTCTACATAAAGTCTTGCTTTGGGCTGACTACCTCAACCATCTCCAACACAGCAGCTAGTGGTAACTGGGAAGTGTTCGCTGTGTCATGGGTTAATGCTAACCAACCAATGCCCACAGCATCAGGCTCTTGGTCACTATGTGTTTGAGCTGACCCTTTGGTCCTGTTGCACATCTGGAGGGCACTTTCTCACTTTGTGCCACCAGAACAGTCCTCTGCTCACCAGGCTCAAGAATTTGGGAAAGCTGCATCTTGTACACAACTTGCTATGATGGGGAATCAGGGAGTGTTCCAAGACTATCCTGCAAGAGTGCCCCAAAATTAACTGTGCCATGTATATAATGTGCATATGTGCATGTGCATATTTATGTGCACAACTAAAAAACCTCATGTGGGTAACCCAAACATTTAATATTTAAAATAAATGTGTGATGGCTCTTAGATGCCCAAAAAAGTATTGCATTCACTTGTGTCTTACAGTTGAACTTGTAGTTGTATTAAACATAAATTCCTAAGTGTTCCACCTGGGTTTTGTACATATCCTGGATACTGTTCATACCCACCTCATGCACACACCCTGTTTGGTATGCCATGGCCAATTCAGGATCCTTTTCCTCATACCCATAGTATCTGATCCTCTCAATCATGAACCATGCAGCAGAACATGTGCCTCAGTGGTCAAGAACATCGAGGGCAGGGACATGGGTTAGCTAGGAACCCTGAGGTGGTCTGGGTTTCTACAACCTGCCAAGAACCCTGTGTCAGCTGGGGATCCAGACTGCGGATAGGCTATGGAACACTATTGGTCTTTGGGGTTGTCATGCTCCAAAGACTGTCATGACACTGGAATGTCCCAGGGGTCTTGCAATGGGTCCAAATTAACTCAAATGTGTTCATTCTCCACCAGAGAATTTGTAGTAGCTCTGGATTGTTGAGAGGTCTTGGCAGTACTGGCAGTGGACTTTGTACCAGGTTATGAACCGAGGTGAGGCCCGGCTGTGTAGCTGTCGAGATACTAAGGTGGTTGGTCAGAAACCCAGAGGCAGTCAATGGTCCTAAATCAAAGATTGGTCAGGGTCTCTGAGCTTGATGTGTCACTGGGCAGCCATTATTCTGGTGAATGGAACCGGAGGCATTTATAAATGCTAACACAACATATAACTCTGGGGTAGTCCCAAGTTCTTGGCTGGTCAAGAGTCCTGTAGATGTTTTCTGCTCTCACATGCCTAGCCACATTGACATGAAAAATGACCTTTGATTGACACATACAAATGAAGGCTGATTTTTTTAAAAGCAACAATCCTTTGGATTACCATCATAGTGTAATGCATTCCAGCAATTGTAGCATTCTTGAACCTGTTTCAGGAACCTGTTCATCATGCAGGAATGATTCTTTTTCAGGATGAATGCCACCTTTTATTGAAGGCATTCTGCAAGCACATTGCAGTGAAGATCCCTGGAACCTCAAATCGCAAACATGGTGAGTCACATATAGCAAGCTGCAAATAACTACCAAGCTTACCATACCATACAAGCGATTGTTTGATGTTGATGCCAATGAATATACTTTGTGTGTGATTGTCGATGAATAATATTGAATTGAGCTAATCATCCTACCCAATATGTGATGTGTTAGCCATTGCTCTGGTGTCTGGGAGGCCTATTGACTTCCACAGCTGTTGTCTGCATTTCATCTGTCACGCTAGCCATTCCACAGCTAGAGCAAGCAAGGTGCGCTGTCTCAGTCGCAATGTCAATGACGAGGTCTATGTTCTTATTTGGGGCTGTTGATACTTAAGCTGCAAGGGGCGTCAGTAGCTCACTAGTTAAGCTGAGCATCTGGCAAGCCAGAGGGATGGGTTCGATTCCCCACCGCGCCCGCCCTTCCTGCCAGGGTGAGAGGCAGGCGACGCCATATGGCCTCAGCTGCTGAGTGCGTCGTAAAGTCATGACCACCACTACCCCACTTAAGCAGCAAATTCGAAGACTAGATGACCTTTAGTTTATGAACTCATGTCACACAAGTGTGATTTGGGACTGTCGCTCAATCAGATATTGGTCGTGTGCAGTTGACCTGTGTTGACTCGTTTAATGGAGACGAACAGCATCAGTCCCCAGCTGGCACAAGTGGTACCGCACCATGCCAGGGCTGTGGGAGTAAGTGGGACACAGCAGAAGTTTTGCAGCCGACGGTTTCCATTATCTGTTATAATATTGGTAATGGTAAATTGTAGGGAGTTTTGGTACCTCTGTCCTTTGTGAGGACAGCTGCACCCAGGGCTAGACAAGCAGCTACCTTGTGGGTCCTTGTCACCTGGAATAGTGTCCCTCCAGAATCTTATTATCTTGGTTGTATGGAAGGTTGAATGATATGGCAAGCTCCAGCCAGCAGCTGATTTTGATATTGCTTTATAGTTTGGTTGGGCAACTGCTGGCTAATTGCGGTAAGCATTCAGAGCTAACTTGGTTTCGTGGATGGATGTTTCCAGTTACACATGCCAAGCGCACATATTCAATTTATGTGCACACAAAGCTTACGTCCTTCGAATGCTCTCTGAGGAATGCGAAAATTGAACTTGCTGCATCCAGAGGACATTTAACACCAACCGGAGTTGATGTTGCAGTTGATCTGTGTTGATTCGCTTAATGGAGACGAACAGCATCAGTCCCCAGCTGGCACAAGTGGTACCGCACCATGCCGGGGCTGTGGGAGTAAGTGGGACACAGCAGAAGTTTTGCAGCCGACGGTTTCCATTATCTGTTATAATATGGGTAATGGTAAATTTTAGGGAGTTTTTGGTACCTCTGTCCTTTGTGAGGACAGCTGCACCCAGGGCTAGCAAAGCAGGTACCTTGTGGATCCTTGTCACCTGGAATAGTCCTCGTTTATTCTCCGTTTTCACAGCGACGCAGCTTGGCTCCCAGTCAGTTCTCAGCGTTGAAGCGGAGAGCTGACGATGAGAATGCGCTCGTCTCGACCGGCGGCAAGTCGGCGGCTCTCTCTGGATGTGACGTGGTGCGGTCTCCCCTCCGGCCCATCGTCACGAGCCTCGGCAGCCCCCCGGCCGACGGTCATATGTCGGAATACGTGAGTCGCCAATCTTTGTGCGGTCACCCATGCGTTTGGACACTCGTCCCCCACCAGCAGTCGGGTGCCTCGTCTATGTGTGCTATTTGTCTCGTGGTCGCGGTCATGGGTTTGGGCAGGCCCATGCCGGCGGACAGGCGCTCGACTCCGTAAGTCCGCATTGCCTGGTCGTGGTCGTGGAGCTTGGCTCGTGGAGTCTGCCCATTGCCGTCTCCCCTGGTCGAAACGCTGGTACCGATGTGGCCACCTGGGATGCGATGTGGGTTGCACTACTGAATTTTTGGAAGCATATGCATAGTGATAAATCTGTTGAGGACGACACGTGAATGAAGTTATACTCTTATGTATTTTTTATTGGCGGTTGGGGAAGTTAATTCATGAAATGATGGAATTGTACAGGGTAGCGAAAATGATTTTCTAACAAGAAATTTACTTATGATGCAGATTGTGATCTTGTGCAAGAAAGCACCTTGAAACGGAAGTCTGAAAATTATTATACTAATAGTCTTTACCAGCTAACATTTAGCCTTCATAAAACTCGAAAACTTAGTTATCAACATATTACGTCTGTGGTGGTATGGCAGCTACATGAGCCATTTCAGTCATCCAAAGACAAAATATTAAAATTAGGAATTGACATTTTCATAGTGGTGAATGCTTTATTGTATTCGTCGTTATAATTCAGTTAACTTGACGGTCCCTTCACGTGGAAATGTCCAGAACCGTGGTATCGACTTTGTATGGCGGCCTCTTTCACCTCAATACCGAGTGATTGCTTGTTTCGTAACATTTGTAGCTGCGTCATTCGAGGATATAGCGAAAATATCCAATGCGGAAATAGAACGCTTACATGAAGTTTTCACTTCTGATTGAATGCTATTGTGTCGCTGGTACTAGACGTGAATGGATGGAACCAATAAACAAAGAACGGATGGTCATGATTTATTCTTTCAAGTGTGATATCCGCACCTCGTCAGCTTATTTAGCACATACAATGACAGATTGAACCATTACCCAGGTTAACCAGTGGACCCATTGACCCTCGGGGTCTTTGACGCTGTAAGCATCAACCAGCTAGCTTGTCAATGCAAACGGCGTTGTCTGGACAGATCTGTGACTTATCCGCCCGCCATCTCCAGTTTTAGTTTTCCAAGCTTATCGTGTGTAATGCTATCTGCTACGGTAGCTGTTAAACTTGTTTTGCTGCAGTCCCTTTTGCATGCGACACCTGCCCAATCTCGTCTTAAAACACAACATTCATTAGCTTAGTACCTTGTGGTGCCTTCACCTTCATACGGGTTCATTGTTGTTCTGAAACCGTGAACGTCCAGGGGAATGATACCAATTAAGAACCTGTTCGCTTAGTGGGATCGCATGTCTTGCTGCGGGCTGCACTCTGGGCGTCCCAGACCTGGTTGTGGTGGCGCCAATCCCAAACATCCAGCCGACGAGAGATCGCTCTGCCGCTGGTGGACGCTCCTCACTCCTGACATCTGGTGGCCGTCGGCGACAGCTGACCTCCGTCGTGCCGCAGGAGACGCAGCTGCGACGCATCCTGTCGCGGCCGTTCAAGATCCCGATGGCGGCGTACACTGGCGCGCGCCTGTCGGACCGGCGACTGGGGGTGCGGCGCGCCGGCGCGCGTCAGCCACTGCACGACCCGGACGAGCCGGGAGCGCTGGTGCTGTTCTCGCCGCCGCCGCTCAGCCAACACGACGCGCTGGCGGCACAGCCGTGAGTGGGAGGCGGCTGATGAAGGGTGGTCGTAAGTTGGAGCGAGGGTGAATAGATGCTGTCGTGAGCTGGGGCTATGTAACAAGCAGGTGTGGCCCAGCTGACTGAGGATGAGCTGGTGGAGATTGGAGACTGACAATACTCTGAACTCTACTTCACTTCGGGACCGCGTCGTTGTGTTGCTGGGGCCGGCTGCTGGTGTCTGCTGCTGGCATGCCTTGAGGCCAATCCACCGTGTCGCTGCCTTTTCCGTCATGGGCTGCGTCGTACGGCGGGGGTGGCATGTTCTAAAGTTCTGACAAACTGTGAGCGCCTGAAGTGCACCTATACAATCCCGCACATATAGATGAATGGCGCGAATTCCTGCCAACATTCCGCGTCAGTCGTAGCGACGTTTCACAGACAGTCCCGCCGACTGTTGCACCTTGTCACTCGGTGTAGTCGTCAGCAGCGGTCATGTGTGCTCGGCACGGCCCTGGCCGCTCGCCGTGCGACAGTGTAACCTATGGACGGCCTGTTGCAGGGACAAACAGCAGGTGCACGTGGTGGTCGACCCGGCACTGAGCGCCGTGCTGAGACCTCACCAGCGTGAGGTAAGACCGGTGGGAGATGGTGGCGCAAGCAACCCACATATCTGCGCTGCTAACGAAGTCATCCAGTGGATGGCATGCAGAGTGTGGTTGACCTGTGAGTGCATTGCAACTTGCAAGGCAACTCTTGAAATGTCCAATTTCTCATAGCTCGGATTGTCATGTTATGTCAATTTATTCGGAAGGCCATATCAGATTGGGCATCACACAGTGTCGTCTCGCGATTCATTTTAACGCAAAATTTCAAAGTTCACTGAGACCTGTTAACTGTCGTCCAACACCGATCACCGGGATCTCCGTATATTAAGTTCGTATGTGATGGTAGGGGTGCCACTTATTCCTGATTAAAACTTTCTGTAGTACGTTAAGCACATGAGTGATCTGCATGTGCGCAAATGAGCAACCCTGTGTCTGCTTGTGCCTGCACGTACACTTGCACCCGCACGTGAACCTGTACCGGTACCTGTGCCAACGTTTGTGAATGGGCTTGTATGCGTGAGTAGACGGGGGAGTATGTGAGGTTCAACCGATACTTCCGCAGGGTGTCGAAGTCATGCATGACTAATATTTTCCCCGTCTCCGCAGGACTTCAGGTTCACGCACAATTACAACACGCCCAGTCTCTGCGGGTTGTCAGGTTCATGTATGCATTTAACGCACCCAGTCTATGCAGGGCATCAAGTTGACGTATGACTACATCCCACCCAGTCTCGCAGTTCGAGTTAAGAGTTCGCTAGGGAAAGACACATCTCGCTCTTGAAAAAGAACCCTTTTTGGCAGAATGAAATAAGGCAAGGCATTTATATCTGGCAGACTTGCTCTTCAACCTGCATGCTGTACACACATGGAATTTGTGATGACATCAATGGCACCCGGCGAGAGCCATGTGTGGATTAAAATTGATATTTAATCAAGGTTTACTTCAATGACAAAAAGAAGTGCAAAAGCAGCATGGCGAAAAATCGCTAGAATTTTGCAGCCTCGTGATCTATTGTTGCAATCAACCTAAAAACCTGAAAACTGCTGCCATCGAGAAAAAATTTTCACCACCTAGAAAAACCTACACTCAAGAAATGAAACAGCGCAATAGAAATTGGACTCAGTATGATACGAAGAGAGTGAACCAGCAATCAAGACAACACACGAACGAATCCGAACAAGCACATCACTATTCATCATTGCTTTTTATTGTATAATTTATGTGGACGAACCTTGCCCTTGATTTCTCAGCACCCTTCTATTCCTTGACCTGATACCTACCCTTGTCCTTGTTTCAGTCTATTGAGCCGGCGCCGACTGGCTGCAGTGCTCTAGAATGCAACGTCCTCAATCCCTACGTCCTTTGCCATTCAGCTGACTTATTTATTCACCTCCATCCTGTGCAATAATAGCCACCAGCTGCGTAGATGTACTTGTAAATAAATACAATACAGACATGTTGATGTATGGCTACAACCCGCCCCATCTCTGCAGGGCGTCAGGTTCATGTATGACTACAACCTATGTCATCTCTGCAGGGCGTCAAGTTCATGTACGACTGCGTGACGGGTCGCCGGATAGAGGGCAGCTTCGGCTGCATCATGGGCGACGAGATGGGACTGGGCAAGACACTGCAGTGCATCACTCTGATGTGGACGCTGCTGCGTCAGAGTCCAGAGTGTCGGCCGGAGATCGACCGCTGCATCGTCGTCACGCCCAGCAGTCTAGTCAAGGTCAGGTCAGTTCGGGTCAAGTCAGGCCAAGTTAGGAGCGTCGGCGGTTGGTACTGGTGTCTGGAGTGACTCGGCGAAGGCAGGTGGTCACAACCGGAGGCAGGTGGTCTTACCGGTGGTCTAGACTATTGTCCCGGTATTCTGTTCAAGGTCAGGTCAGGTCAGCTGTCGTGATGCCCCGTCCAGGCCGGTCGGGTGACTGGACTGGTGGTGCTTGTGGGCGAGTATGTCCAGGTTTGGGGAGTGGCTGCCAGTCGGGTGTCACCTAGGCTCAAGACATAATCGCCATCAGGCAAGTTATCCAGTATAACCTCGGGAAGTTGTCTGCCTGTGGACAAATGGCTAGCTTTCGGCCGCACCTTCCCCGTTCTCCACTGCATAACATTTCCATATCGAGTAGCGGTGTTGTTTTCTGATGTGCCGGCTCGATATGGAGTATTTCTGCCAATTTCCTGACTATATTGCCTGTATCCGCTCCTCACTGTCAGTGTGGCTCAGTCCGCTGTCGTTAACAATGCTGCTGCAGTTCTGTAATTATCGTCAATTCGCTTTTGGCATTATTCTTGTAGCGTTCTACGGTGCAGATATTTATTGCACTTTCGTTAACTAAAATATGTGCTCTCCCTGGGCTATGATTTTTCTTGTTTGGACCCTGAGGAAGTATCCAGGAAAATTTGCATTTGTTCCATGATGCAATGGCCGTTATGCAGGAAAATGTGTAATTTTGATCTCATTCCAAGGTATTGTATATTGTTCATTGTAATATTTGCAATTGCGATGTGCACGTTGCTGATAATTACGCATACACACGTGTTGGCACACACACACAGGCACCCCCACACGCATGCTCACATACATACATACACACACACGCACACAACACACATCACCACCACAATAGTCAACACCAATTTGCCGTTACTACTATCACCACTAAACTGCTAGCCATTATCACCATTATCACCATCATCGTCATCATCACCACCATCGTCACCACCATCGCCATCGCAAACACAGTTGTGACCGCGTCGGCGCAGAACTGGTACAACGAGATCGGAAAGTGGCTGTCGGGCCGCGTGTCGCCGCTGGCCATGGACGGCGGCAGTCGGGCGGACGTGGTGCGCCAGCTGGAGGCGTTCATGACGGCGCGCGGCCGCCGGCCCGTCAACCCCATCCTCATCATCTCGTACGAGACGTTCCGCATCCACTCGGCGCTGCTGCATCGCGGCCAGATCGGCCTCGTCCTCTGCGACGAGGTGAGCTGTGGTGGCCGGTGGGGTCGTCACAGGTCGGCCGGGTGGAGGCTGGTCCGGTCGGTGGGGTCAGGGTCGGGCCGGCACGGGTCGGCTGGGTGAAGACTGGTCCGGCCAGTGGGGCCGTGACGGGTCTGTCAGGTGAAGACTGGTCCGGCCGGTGGGGTCAGGGTCGGGTCGTCACGGATGGTCCGGGATGCGGTGAGGGTTATGTGCTGAGTCCCAGGCACAGATACGATTGTTGCACAGCACGCACAAGTCAGCTTTAAAAAAAAAAATCGTACAACAATTTTGTTTGTACAGATTTGCACCCCTCGCACATATTTGATGGCGAGCATTTTGTTAATGCAAAGTTTGCATCTACTGTTCAGCCCGAAGTTAAGCCAGACACGCTGTCACATGGTGGCTTGCATCAGATGCCGACCGGCAGTGACGTCACGGGCCCTGTCCTGCCGCAGGGCCACCGACTGAAGAACCACGAGAACCAGACCTACTCGGCACTCATGGGCCTCCACTGTCGCCGTCGGGTGCTGCTCTCCGGCACACCGATCCAGAACGATCTGCTCGAGTACTTCAGCCTCGTGCACTTTGTCAACGAGGTAGTAATGGCAGCCTGCCATCAGACTTTAAGCGTGTTTATTATCTACGTCTGGAACGCAACCAACTGTGTTCTTTCAGGAGGAATAGTCAACAGTTCATAAGTTAGTTGTGCTATCTAGAACACCATTCGTGTTATTTGCTGTTTTATGTACCCACTGTTTGGACCTGTTACCCTGTTCAAGAAGTATCAAGTGTCAAGAAGCTCTCTTTTTTAATCCATTTTACGGCATAGGAGAAACGTACAGTACCTATCCATAATCGGTACAACACATGTTGCTCTCTTTGCTTACGTGTCCTATTGGTCCAAGCAAAGCTTTTCTGCTGTGGCCTGTCACTAGAGGGTGGGTCGTTCTATATAGTATCCTGGCATGACCTAGCCTATGGCTCTGCCCTTGTTTCTTACACGACCCCACTGACCGGTTCACCATGTGGTCTGAGTACCGTCCACCGTCTCCTAGCCACTGTCCGTGATGTGTGACTCACTGACCAGTGTTTGGGCGTGGTCCGGGTACCCTCCAACGTCGTCCAACCACTGTCCTCTGCCCTGGTGTGGGTATGACCCACTGGCCGGTGTTTGATGTGGTCTGGGTACCCTTTATCGTCTCCCAGCCACCGTCCACTGCCCCTGGTGTGAGTAGGACCCACAGACCGGTGTTTGATGTGGTCTGGGTACCGTCTCCCATCCACTGTCCACTGCCCCTGGTGTGAGTAGGACCCACAGACCGGTGTTTGATGCGGTTTGGATACCGTCTCCCAGCCACCGTCCTTTGCCCTTGATGTGGGTGTGACTCATTGACCGGTGTTTGATGTGGTTTGGATACCGTCTGCCAGCCACTGTCCTTTGCCCTTGATGTGGGTGTGACTCATTGACCGGTGTTTGATGTGGTTTGGATACTGTCTCCCAGCCACCGTCCACTGCCCCTGGTGTGAGTAGGACCCACAGACCGGTGTTTGATGCGGTTTGGATACCGTCTCCCAGCCACCGTCCTTTGCCCTTGATGTGGGTGTGACTCATTGACCGGTGTTTGATGTGGTTTGGATACCGTCTGCCAGCCACTGTCCTTTGCCCTTGATGTGGGTGTGACTCATTGACCGGTGTTTGATGTGGTTTGGATACTGTCTCCCAGCCACCGTCCACTGCCCCTGGTGTGAGTAGGACCCACAGACCGGTGTTTGATGTGGTTTGGATACCGTCTCCCAGCCACTGCCCTTTGCCCTTGATGTGGGTGTGACTCATTGACCGGTGTTTGATGTGGTTTGGATACCGTCTGCCAGCCACTGTCCTTTGCCCTTGGTGTGGGTATGACTCATTGACCGGTGTTCGATGCGCTCTGGACGCGACTCACTGTGCCCGGCTCTGGACGCGACTCACTGTGCCCGGCTCTGGACGCGACTCACTGTGCCCGGCTCTGGACGCGACTCGCTGTGCCCGGCTCTGGACGCGACTCACTGTGCCCGGCTCTGGACGCGACTCGCTGTGCCCGGCTCTGGACGCGACTCACTGTGCCCGGCTCTGGACGCGACTCACTGTGCCCGGCTCTGGACGCGACTCACTGTGCCCGGCTCTGGACGCGACTCACTGTGCCCGGCTCTGGACGCGACTCACTGTGCCCGGCTCTGGACGCGACTCACTGTGCCCGGCTCTGGACGCGACTCACTGTGCCCGGCTCTGGACGCGACTCGCTGTGCCCGGCTCTGGACGCGACTCGCTGTGCCCGGCTCTGGACGCGACTCGCTGTGCCCGGCTCTGGACGCGACTCCCTGTGCCCGGCTCTGGACGCGACTCGCTGTGCCCGGCTCTGGACGCGACTCGCTGTGCCCGGCTCTGGACGCGACTCGCTGTGCCCGGCTCTGGACGCGACTCGCTGTGCCCGGCTCTGGACGCGACTCCTGTGCCCGGCTCTGGACGCGACTCACTGTGCCCGGCTCTGGACGCGACTCACTGTGCCCGGCTCTGGACGCGACTCACTGTGCCCGGCTCTGGACGCGACTCACTGTGCCCGGCTCTGGACGCGACTCACTGTGCCCGGCTCTGGACGCGACTCACTGTGCCCGGCTCTGGACGCGACTCACTGTGCCCGGCTCTGGACGCGACTCACTGTGCCCGGCTCTGGACGCGACTCACTGTGCCCGGCTCTGGACGCGACTCGCTGTGCCCGGCTCTGGACGCGACTCGCTGTGCCCGGCTCTGGACGCGACTCCCTGTGCCCGGCTCTGGACGCGACTCGCTGTGCCCGGCTCTGGACGCGACTCACTGTGCCCGGCTCTGGACGCGACTCACTGTGCCCGGCTCTGGACGCGACTCACTGTGCCCGGCTCTGGACGCGACTCACTGTGCCCGGCTCTGGACGCGACTCGCTGTGCCCGGCTCTGGACGCGACTCACTGTGCCCGGCTCTGGACGCGACTCGCTGTGCCCGGCTCTGGACGCGACTCGCTGTGCCCGGCTCTGGACGCGACTCACTGTGCCCGGCTCGCCCGATTGTCAGGGAATCCTGGGGACGGCTGGCGAGTTCCGGCGGAAGTTCGAGACGCCGATCCTGCGCGGCCGGGACGCCGACGCCACCGACGAGGATCACAGGAAGGGCACCGAGCGGCTGCAGGAGCTGCTGGCTATCGTCAACAGGTCGGCCGACGACCAGCACCGAGTACCGGGCGGCCGGGGGTGGCACGTCCTGGTGTGACGCAGGGTGGCGTCGCTTCTTCTGGACGTTGTTCGAAAGAAGTGGTTGTTTTTATGCTGTGCATGACAGTTTGTGTCGTGTTATCCTGTTTGATTTACGCTAGTGCTGCGTCATCGACGTCGCGGCGCTTGGAGGTGATAATTAACCCTCATGGGCACCAAGCGTTTGGGGAGTGACTGGGATGACGATCCCCTGATCTCAGTTTTCATCCTGGCCTGCATTATTTGCTAAGTTATTACTAAACATTTTACACATTATATGTTCGCCAGTTCCGATGTAGTATGTTGTGCGATGGTATGTCAGTTGTCCGTTGCTGTATGCAGACTGGTGTGTGGTGATGTGCTGTTTATCCATTGCTGTATGTAGACTGGTGTGTGGTGATGTGCTGGTTGTTCATTGTCGCATGCAGACTGGTGTGTGGTGATGTGCTGTTTATCCATTGCTGTATGTAGACTGATGTGTGGTGATGTGCTGGTTGTTCATTGCCGCATGCAGACTGGTGTGTGGTGATGTGCTGTTTATCCATTGCTGTATATAGACTGGTGTGTGGTGATGTGCTGGTTGTTCATTGCCGCATGCAGACTGGTGTGTGGTGATGTGCTGTTTATCCATTGCTGTATGTAGACTGGTGTGTGGTGATGTGTTGGTTGTTCATTGCCGCATGCAGACTGGTGTGTGGTGATGTGCTGGTTGCCCAACGTAGTATGTAGACTGTGTCTGGTATGTAGCGATGTGCCGGTTGTCCAGTGCCATCTGCAGACTGATGTAGTGTGCCGGTTATCCGGCACTGTCCGTAGACTGGCGTGCCGGTTGTCCCATTCGTTTGTGAACTGTTGTGCGGTGGTGTACCGATTATCTAGTGCCGTCTGCGGACCGGTGTGCCGGTTGTCCGGTGTTGTTTGTGGACTGTTGTGCGGTGGTGTACCGATTATCTCGTGCCGTCTGCGGACCGGTGTGCCGGTTGTCCGGTGTTGTTTGTGGACTGGTGTGCGACAGTGTGCCGATTGTCCAGTGCCGTCTGTGTGGTCAGATGCATTATTCGTCGTACGGCGGCCATCCTCTCCAAGTACCTGCCGGTGAAGCACGAGCTGGTGGTGTTGTGCCGCCTCACCGACTGCCAAACAACCATCTACGACGCCTTCATTCAGTCGGACGCCGTACGGCGGAGTCTGCAGACCGACAGCGGCAAGGGTAAGTACTTGTGGCGCACCGAGTCGCCACTTCACGTGCGTTGGCTGCAGTTGGTATTTCTTATGTGTCAATGAAGATGTTTACGAACTGATGTGGACATGGGGTCGAAGTTGGAAATCAGGCTTGTCCCTGTTTTTATATTCAGAACATTATCCTCTTATTTTTGTTGCAGCGAGGACAGTATTTTACAAGTCCTAACGTGCATGGAAGTAGATAATATTTTACGTATGTGACTGATATCTCTCAGCGCAACGTACTTCTCAGTCAATTGTAAATTGCATAGCAAAGCAAGTGTAATGCTGTGGGAAGTGCAGTCATTGTAATTGTAGTTAATTTATGTATCGCTAAACTGGAAGAGCAAGCATTAGAGTCGTTCCAGCATGCAGTCAACACAATCATGCGAGATATGTTGACGACACTTGTAGTGCGGAAGCAAGGCCCTATCGTAGAACTGCACTAACATCTAAGTTTTGTTGGTAGAACTCTTGTCCTTCTGCTCATTATAACTGAAACAGATAAATTAGGCCAAAATTAAGAGGTCAGCTTAACTTTGTTCTACCCGTTGAATTGTAGTGGGCAGCCAGTATAATTTTGGCCTAACTTATCTCTTTCGATTATAATAAGCATAAGGTGAACAGTTCTATGCATAATCTCCAGCATCGAAGTAGCTTGCTTCGGGATGTTTATTCCACAGTCGAAAGGGAGAGTCATGGTGCTTTACCGTTTCTGGGTACAGACGTCAGTAGGTCACAAGAAGATGCATAATAACTGCCCGGTTCAGGAAGGCAACTCACGCTGACAAATATCTAGACTTCGGCTCGCACCACAGTATGCAACATAAAGAGACGAACAGTCGGTAGTACGGACATTAGTAATCGGAGGTCGTATGGTCTGTTCCGGTGTAGACGACCAGGCGGGGAGATCAAACGAGTCGAGAGGACCCTGGGGCTAAGCAATTACCCAAGGCATTTCCTCAGAGAACACGCTACAAAATGAAACAGCGCAAGCAGGAGCAATGAAGTCCGCGTGAACCACGACCCTTCAGCGGTCATGCTGTGCGTGCAATGAGCGACGAAAAGAACAACTAGGGTGCTTCAACCACACACACACGAGTAGTTACACAACTAGGGAAGTGTATTCGCAGTTGGCTGGTGCGGCCCAAGAACAAGCGGGACAAGATTCGAAAGTTAAGCGTCATTCGTCGCCATGCATATCTGTGTCAAGCAGTTTATGACATGGGGGGGGGGGGCATGCAGGAACTTGAGGACAATGGAGGAAACATAAGAGGGTTATCTGGAACATGGACGTAAACTAATCCGGGCTCCCACAGCAAGTGTTAGAAATGAGGTACACCGCCTCTTGGGAGGTGTGAAAATTCTGACATATGAAGCCAACTAGGAAAAGGGGAGATTATAGGGTATATTTGCATCGTTAAGGCCAGGTCAGAGAATTGTTACTTATATAACACAATTGTACAATGGTTCATAGTAGCTGGCGAACCAGTAAATAGTTGACTTAAACAAGCTTGGTAAAATATTGATGCGTTTTTGTTTTACTTCATGGTGGAACTGAGGATTGAATTTTTTATTAGGGTTGCGTTTTATGATGCATTTTTTTATAGCTGTGTCGATCGATCCAAGAACACCAAGCTGACGAAGAGAGTCGTATGGTTCTCTAAAGCAACCAATTATAATATATATATATTACAATGTTGGAAGATGAGCAATCTATTCTCAGATTTTACTGAACTATTTGATAAAATGCCAAAGCTCACTGGAAGATGCAAGGACATGCTTCAGTTGTGACAAACTCGAGTAAAATTATCGTTCCGAATTGGATGACCCCGAAATTTCCCTCTCTAACTCCAGAATTCAAAACACAACTCCAACTCTGTGTGGAGTGGTTACATAGTTGATTGCATTATTATCCTGCACCACTTCCCCTAAGCGTATCGCCTTCGTTGCGATAGGCCAGTGTCACAGCGTTGAGTCTAAAGAAAGGTAAGAATTCAGAAGGCGAGACCTTGAGTTCTGTGTGGAAGCCGCATTTAAAAGCTTCGATGTTTTTAGATCGAGGGATGAGATAGATGTTGCTTGTATTGTCTTGCGACGGGACCTACCCAGCTCCACCTCCGGTAACATAGCCACATCTATAGACACATGAGAGGCACGAAAAATAGACAGTAAGTTGTTCGACTGATAAACCCACCCGAATAGTCGTCAGAACAATTATTTGAAAAGATGTATTTTGCGAGAACATCAGGAATGGCCATGTTCTGGTGTGCTGCGAAATTGAACTGGATGGCTTTTGGGAGTATTAGCGTACCATTTTTCATGTCTATGCTCTAGGATGTAGTTCGTGAATGCCAAATGGTGTCTTTTTCCTATACCTTACTGCCGTTCACCATTTGAATGTTGTCGGAAAGTTTTCTGAATGTAACTTGTTCATAAGTTATATACAAGTGAGCTATTTGGCACGTGTTGTGTACACCACGTAGCAGAGGCCTCCACTCTCATGGATATTGAATTGCACTGGTCGATGTTATTAAGTGCATTAGTGAGCATTATGAACGTGAAGAAAATTAAGACAGATAGCCTTCTGCTCGTATTAAAAAGGGAAGTCGAACAAATCCAGAAGATACACCTATGTTTCAGGCAAACACCCCACAGCAATTGCACCGTTTCCCACTGAAAGGGCAGCTGGGTGGAGCGAGTGCCGGAGATGTTAGCTGACTAGTTTGTGCTCTACTATTTCATGCCACCTTAGCCCGGGCACCGGATGATTTACTGCCGGCTTCAACCCTTCTAGATGACGTCATCAGTATAGAGCAGTGCAATGAAGGTAGTCTTTGAAACAGGATGTTTCTTGTTACATTCTGTTGTGAGCTCATGCGAAATCTGAAATTTGAGTAGCTTCGCCAAACCCTGGGATAGCCGTTAGCCAGAAACGAAGCTTCAAGTTTGTCTAAGCCACGATCCGGGCCTATTGTCGGACCCTAATCGCTTGGCTCTAATTATCTAACAATAGGGAGCCGATCGTCTGGTGTCCATGAGATGTGTCGAACTATAAGGATGTATTATATTTGCTGCGATTGATTTGCGATGGAGCCAAGTCGTATTTTTTCTGCCTTCATGAACCGTAAATAAATATGCCTAAGGATGGTATTTACCAATTCAATGATTGGTCTGATCCTTCTGCTGTAAGCCTGAGAGATAGATGGAATCTATTAACGGACACCAATAAGTTGTAAAATTGGTCTACCCCAGCAACGAATATATCAAAATGACTATGTAGCGTAAATACGTCGTAGGCATTATTACTCATTACTAGCAGCACGAATCAGAGACTCCACTTCGTCCATAAACACTAGAACAAGCTGAAATGCTATCCTGTTGCTATAGCTATTCCCATGTGGAGGTTGGTTGGTTATTGGTTTTACGACACGTCGACCGTTGAGTCGTGTAGCGGTGCCAATCTCTCACGCCGATCGGTCGCGGGCGAAATGTAGCGACAGGTGAGACTCGAACCCACAACCTTTCGATTGTGAGACTAGCATCTTACCCCTAGACCACTCGTCCCCATTCCCATGTGGTGCTTATATAATATTTGCTAAAAACAAAAGAAGTTGTTCTCGATACAATGTGTTAGTAAATTGTCCAGCTCGTTCAGAGTAGGGCCAAAGATATTGATGTTGGTGTGCTCTTTTCATGAAGCTTATGGTGGCCGTTATTACCTCGGACACGGGTACGTTACCACGCAGGTTGGTCACGTCAAGCGAGAAGGCAATGACGCCGATAGGAAGGCTACGGCAAGATTTCTGCCGAGCTCTGTCCAGATAATAGGTGGGCATTACCGAGGTGGACCAGAACAAAAACAAGTAGTTGTGTAGCAATTCTTCCCAGAAACGAACACCGCGTATGAACACCAGTTCTACAACCGAAGACAATTAATCGCAGGGGAATCACTTGCTTGTTCGTCTTCGGTAGCCCATTTAGGTCGGCAGCATGTGAATCCGAAGGTGTGATAGCGGTGACTGACCATCTTATTCGATATTCTCCCGCTAAGAGGGCCGTTGGTGAGCCGCTGATGTTATATTCTCCAATAACAGAGGATAATCTGTAGAAATGTATGCAGAAAGTGAACAATGTGATATGCAAACTATCAGCCATACAATACAAACTATCAGCCATACAATACAAACTATCAGCCATACAATACAAACTATCAGCCACGGTGTGCACTCAATCACCCCCAGACAGAGTTGCCTGCACTGATGACCATGCGGGATGACCCTGTCGTTGTCATCAAGCAGTAGATAAGGCTGAAAGTTTTGCTTTCCCTACGCGGAATGACCACGCTGATAAGGCACAGGCCATTACTTCGATGCATCAGGAAGTTATTAGGGATCTAGTACCAACATTTGAGGCCGAGGCTCCATCCCGTATGAGGTGGTCAGGGCTATCACACATTCCGGTTCACGTACTCGCGTTGTTAAGTTGCCTTGGCTTCTAAAATGAATTATTATACAACCCCTTGCTTCCGTCCAACCCACTTGAGTAATACTTGCGATTATTTGGACAGAGTATGGCAGCAATTTTCCCATTGTCTTCTTACCTGTGTCATCACCTTCTCACTTGACGTGACCAATCTGAATGGTAATACGTCAGTGTATGAGGCGATAACAACTACCATACGCGTGATTAAAGACACCGACAATATTAATTCATTTGGCCTCACTCTGTACGAGTTGAAAAAAAACACAGGCTTCCTAACACATTGCCTGCAGAACAACTTCTTTCGGTTTGAACACAATTTCTATAGGCAGGACATTGGAATAGCTATGGGCATGATGACACCATGACACCACCACTTGCGATGACGATGACACCACCACTTGCTATAGTATTTATGGACGTTGTTGAGTTCACGATTCTTGTTGCCAGCAATTCGCGACGTATCACGTACTTACGTTACACGGACGGCATTTATGGTATATTCGTTGCTGTGACAGACCAAATTTATCTATTTTTGGCGTCTATCAATAGCTTCTATCTGTCTATGAAGTTTACAGCCGAAAGATCGGAGATATCATTTAATGGACAGATCCCATTCTTGAATACTTTATTTACGGTGCATGCAGGTGGAAAATATACTATTGAACTCTATGGTAAATCTATGACAGCACTTATTATGCTTCCTTATAGTTCGGCACACCCTATGGACAAGGGCGTAGCTTTCTCTTTTTGGTTGGGTGTGCATTTTCATGCAACGAGGGGTTTGTAGAGACCACCCCACCCCACCCCCACAAAACCCGAGACTTCGAATTTCAGCCACTGTATTTTGTTACGTGGGAAAACCTTCGTAGTTTTTCTTTATGATGCTTCAAACGTTACTGGACGCACTGAAATCAATACGAAACAACAGGAGTACTGGACCAATAAAGGAAAGCCTCTACAGTCCACGACCACGGAAAATGGATGCCCCACCACAGCACACACACACCCGCATGACACGAACACTATGGCACGACATGGAAATAAATACACATTCAGTTTTCCTCATCACCGCCCAGCAAACGCATCTGCCCCATATGTCCACTCTCGGATCGGTTAAATAACTCTATGTATGCATGCTGATCATATCCAATTAATCCAAACAGCGGATCGTTACCATATGGTCTTGTTAGATCTCGGTCACTTCCGCCTTGAGATGAGAGGTATGAGAGGTCTTGGCCCGGGCCAATTCGCCACCGAACGTCTTCCGGATCCTCGTGTAAATCGGTCGAATGATTCTTGAAATGGACGGATAATCCCTGACGGAGTAATTTTCGGGAGCCTTACCAATGCCCTCCGTGAATGGTAACGCCAGATGACCATTATTGTTGCCTGATATCAGTCGGTTAATCACCCGACGGTAATATTTCATTACATCGGCAACTTTTGCTGCACAGTGGGTTTGAAGCATTTCATATGTACACAAGGCGCTCCCCAACCTGGTCCACGATGCATGACGCACTTCCTGTACACGTATATGTTACAGCGGGCTCCTGCCTGCCGATGATGTATTTAATCTGTCCTGCTCACGATAGGTGGCGCACCAGGTTTTCTTAGAATTACCTGCCTTACAAGACCGGCTTCGTGGAAGAAGCATGCAAATATGTACCAGACGTTGCGTTGTCTGCCTTGTTCTCGGCTCAGAGCATGCTGATCCGCTCTGCCTTCAACAAAGTTGTGGGGAGACTCATTAGCAGGAAGAAAAAACTACTGGAAGGTTTACCTCAACGTGTAGACAGATAAATGATCGAATGTAATCAAGTTTTAAGAGAGGGTAATGAATGGTATGATGCTTCTCTCTGTACTTTTGAGGTCTCTCCTTAAAGCAGTTGCTCTCGACTGGTGGAATTCTCCTGAATGGAAAATGTTATGCTGGTATGGAAGGGAAGGCATGGACGCATTAAGATCTGACCTAGTGCAATATGTACCTCATGGTTTTTCTGGAGAGGGGGTGGAGGAGGGAAGGGAGAAGTTGATTCGCCCGGCGGTCGTCGTTACTGGCCTACCGCCCTGATGTCAAGCCAAAGTGTTCGAGGTTGACCTGGTCGGACAAGCATGCGGCATCACGGAGTGCTGACGGCTCAGTGCGTGATTAACACAATGTAACGTGAGCGATCTATGCTTGTCGATCGCCTACCGTGTTGACACTGTGTTTCCAGGTTACTGTTGGTCACTTGCTGGCTATGTTTAGTCTGTGGCAAAACTTGTGATGGCTTTATATAAGTTTAAAAAAAATAATATATATATATATATTTATACATGTATTTGTTTATGTATTTATTTACACTGTCGAGTTAATGAACTACCGGCCTCTGCTATAACTACACCGTACAACTCGGAGTATTGCATGCCTTTTTATACTCACAGTCCCGGACGTTTCCTCCTGCTTTTTACCCATAGCGAATATCGAACTGGCCTCGTTTGACAGCCGTCTCATATTCATCAAAATTACCTTCGTCTGGTAGTGACCTTCTCCTGACCTCCAATTGACCATATTATTTTCGCCTATTCGCCACCTAGAATTCACCTCCACAACAGGAACTTTGCCTCGTCTTTACCACACCTCACCTTCACCTTGCCGCTGCCTGGCATCAGCGCAAGCTTTGTCTGGACCTCCATGGCGCGTGTGACCCACAGGCAGTAAGTCGACTCAGTCAGCTTTGTCGGCCATCACCAGCCTGAAGAAGCTATGTAACCACCCGGATCTGATCCACGACAAGTTGGCCGACCCCGCCGGCGGTCTGCAGCAGCTGCTAGCACTCTTCCCGGCCGGACACTGCACCAAGTGAGTGGCGTCGTGACCGCCAGTTTCGGGAGGTCCGCGGGGCTGCCAGCTCTCAGCTGGCTGGCGTCACGACCACAAGTTCCGGGCAGGTTCAGGGAGCTCCCAGTCAAGTGGCGTCGTGATCGTTCTGAGAGGTTCGGAGACTGCCAGCTGAGTGACTTGTTGGTTTGGTTTGGTTATTGGTTTTACGACATGTCGACCGCTGAGTCATATAGCGTCGCCAATCTCTCACGCCGATTGGTCGCGGCGAAGAGTAGCGACAGGTGAGACTCGAACCCACAATCTTTCGATTGTGAGACGAGCATCTTATCCCTAGACCACTCGTCCCCGCCAGCTGGGTGACGTGACCGCGATTCCGGGAAGGTTCGGGGAGCTGCCAGCTGAGTGACGTGACCGACATTTGAGGGCAGGTTATGGAGCTGTCAGCTCGTCGCCACGTGGCCGCCGTGTTTGTATTCCGAGTTTGATGTTCGCTGCTTTATGATGCTCGTCGTAAAATCGATATGTAGTGTACAACCGACGGTGCAGGATGGTGCGGTGTGTCCACCCTACTAATGGCGGTGCTACCACTGGCGGTCCTGGCGGCAATGCGCGTCACAAAAGTCGACATAGTAACAACGCTGGGTGTTGTGGCGTCAGTAATTGTTATTTGTTTGTGGCATAGGTATCTGGTTCCACCAACTGTCATGGCGCTCCTGATCACGCCGCGGAACACTTGGCGACTACACCGCACCACACTAGGCTATACCACACCACACCACACCGTGCTTGACTGTTCCACACCACACCGCACCACACTTAGCTGTGCCACACTACACCGCACCGTACTTGACTGTACTACACCACACTAGGCTATGCCACACCACACCACACCACATTATGCTTGACTGTTCCACACCACACCGCACCATACCGAATTATGCTTGACTGTTCTACACCACACCGCACCACACCACATTATGCTTGACTGTTCCACACCACACCGCACCACATTATGCTTGACTGTTCCACACCACACCGCACCACACTAGGCTATGCCACACCACACCACATCATGCTTGACTGTTCCAGACCACACCGCACCACACTTAGCTGTACCACACCACACCGCATTATGCTTGACTGTTCCACACCACACCGCACCACACTTAGCTGTGCCACACCACACCACATCATGCTTGACTGTTCCACACCACACCGCACCACACTTAGCTGTACCACACCACACCGCATTATGCTTGACCGTTCCACACCACACCTGACCACACTAGGCTATACCACACCACACCACATCATGCTTGACTGTTCCACACCACACCGCACCACACTTAGCTGTACCACACCACACCGCATTATGCTTGACCGTTCCACACCACACCTGACCACACCTGACCATACGACACGTGACATCATCCATAACCGCACCACCCGTTGCCACCCGCACGGCCGCCGAAAGTGACGTGGACCCGGCACTGCAGGCGGGTACGGCCCGAGCTGTCGGGTAAGGTGGCCGTGCTGGACCACCTGCTGGCGCTGGTGAAGACGCAGACCAACGACAAGGTGGTGCTCGTCTCCAACTACACGCAGACGCTCGACCTGTTCGAGGTGCTCTGTCAGATGCGTGGCTACGGATCCGTCAGACTGGACGGCAGCATGACCATCAAGAAGCGCGCCAAGGTCAGTGCGAGACGGGCCCACCCGTCACCGCCTCAGCGCACGGACCTTGTCCCCCCGATGTAGGCGTTGTTTGCTGTCAGGTAACCACGCTATGCCAACTCCGGTGTTTGTCTAGCGGGTAAGCCATCGGAAGATGATACCGTTTGAACGATGTTGTTGGTGTTCGGTAATTCCTAAGAAAAAATGCAACCAATCGGCATGCCATTAGATTATAGCGGAGTGCCAGGTAAAATCAAACCTCGTCCAGGCTCGAACTCGCGACCTGTCTGCGACAGATCGTGGAGCGGTTCAACGATCCGGCGTCGACCGAGTTCGTGTTCATGCTGAGCAGCAAGGCGGGCGGCTGCGGCCTGAACCTGATCGGCGCCAACCGACTGGTGATGTTCGACCCGGACTGGAACCCGGCCAACGACGACCAGGCGATGGCGCGCGTCTGGCGCGACGGCCAGAACAAGCCCTGCTTCGTGTACCGGCTGCTGGCGGTCAGTGGCGCTGGGCCGGCGCGTCGTCCCGTGCAGCGCCGGCGGGGCTGTCGGGACTGTTGGCGCTGGCGGGACTGTCGGGACTGTCGGGACTGTCGGGACTGTCGGGACTGTCGGGACTGTCGGGACTGTCGGGACTGTCGGGACTGTCGGGACTGTCGGGACTGTCGGGACTGTCGGGACTGTCGGGACTGTCGGGACTGTCGGGGCTGTCGGCGCTGTCGGGACTGTCGGGGCTGTCTGGGTTGTCGGCACTGTCGGGACTGTCGGGACTGTCGGGTCTGTTGCGACTGTCGGCGCTGTCGGCGCTGTCGGGACTGTCGGGACTGTCGGGGCTGTCGGGGTTGTCAGGACTGTCGGGGTTGTCGGGACTGTCGGGGCTGTCGGGACTGTCGGGACTGTCGGGACTGTCGGGACTGTCAGGGTTGTCGGGACTGTTGGGTCTGTTGGGACTGTCGAGGTTGTCGGGACTGTCGGGTCTGTCGGGGTTGTCGGGACTGTCGGGTCTGCTGGGACTGTCGGCGCTGTCGGGGCTGTCGGGTCTGTTGGGACTATCGGGGTTGTCGGGGCTGTCGGCGCTGTCGGGACTGTCGGGGTTGTCGGGGCTGTTGGGACTCTCCGGACTGTCGGGACTATCGGGACTGTCGGCGCTGTCGGGACTGTCGGCGCTGTCGGGACTGTCTGGGCTGTCGGCGCTGTCGGGACTGTCGGGACTGTCGGGATTATCGGGATTGTCGGGTTGTCGGGACTGTCGTGGCTGTCGGGATTGTCGGGACTGTCGGGGATGTCGGCGCTGTCTGGGCTGTCGGCGCTGTCGGGGCTGTCGGGTGGTAGCCGGTGGGTGCGCCGGGTGCCAGGAAAACCATGCCGGGTGTGCTCGCCAGGTGGTGGTGGCGGACACTGGAGTGCGTGCATCGGGGTGTGCTGGTTACTAGAGAAATACTGGAAAAGGCTATTGTGTACGGCAGTGAAGTTTGTTATCCTGTAACTCGCCGACGTTTGAATTACGGCTGGGAGTGGAATCACGGGTACGTCTCGGGGATCCGTGAATGGTTGGTCTCACACTGGTCTATCGTTAACAACTTGTCTCGATCCGTCATCCATTTGTTATTTCGTTGTGTGTGCACGCGTGTGCGCGTGCGTGCGTACGTGCGTGCGCCTGTACGTGCGTGTGTGAGGAGCTGACACACACACACACACGACCATCGCCGGTGACCTGTATTTGGTGCCTTCACGCCAGGCGGGCACCATCGAGGAGAAGATGTTCCAGCGACAGACGCACAAGAAGGCGCTCAGCTCGTGCGTGGTGGACAACGAGGAGGATGTGCAGCGGCTGTTCAGCGTGGCCGAGCTGAAGGAGCTGTTCAAACGCGAGGACACGATCTGCGACACCCACGACAGGTGAGCGGCGCGCCGGGACGGCTCGCATGCTGCTCTCCTGTCCTGCGGTGTTGGGTGCTGTCGGGCTGACGATGACGATGTGTGCCGAGACCCACGTAGCTTCCAACCATTCTGTGTTGTGCAGCGGTGCGATGTTTTCGTATTCATCGCTGTGCACACATCTGCTCAATTGACGTGAATTCGTTGCGCGTCGCCAACTGGGGCTCGAAGTATGCTGCTCGTTGGCGACCTGCCTGCGCGTGCTGACCGGAAATAACCTGACCGACGGCCACAATGCTCGTCTATCGGCCTTAATCACACCCTCTGATCCTGACGACACCCCGCTGGCCCTGATCACACCCCTCTGACCCTGACCACATCCTGGTGACCCTGACCACATCCTGCTGATCCTGACCGTATCCTGCTGATCCTGACCTCACCCGCTTATCCTGACCTCACCCCGTTTATCCTGACCTCGCCCCGCTGACCCTTACCACGTTCCGGTGACCCCGACCACGTCCTGATTGATCCTGACCACGTTCCGCTGACCCTGACCACACCCGCTGACCCTGACCCTGACCACGCCCACCGACCCTGACTGCACCAGCTGACCCTGACCACACCCCGCTGACTCTGCCCGGAGCCGTCGGCAGGCTCAAGTGTTCGCGCTGCGTGAACGGCGTGCAGTTCCGCGCGCCGCCCGAGGACGCCACGTGCAGTTCGGCACTGTCGCTGTGGCACCACGCGACCGGCGCCGGCCGCCGCCGCCTGCCCGACCCACTGCTGCGCGCCGCCTGGGACGCCGGCGTGCTGTTCGTGTTCCACCAGCGCAGTCACGAGCAGCTCGTCACACCCTGAGTGACGTCACGGCGACGAGGGTGTCGCCGGGGAGATGACGCCAGCAGTCGAAACGCCCGTGCGTCAGAAGCCATCAGCCAGCTCGACATGTGAGCTGGCTAATGGTACCAATCCCGAGCACCGGTCGTCAATCGAACCTCAGGTGATCGCTGTCAGCTGGTGTAGCCGGGTATGATCCGGCCGATGATGTGATCACTGTCAGCTGGTGTAGCCGGATATGACCCGGCCGATGGTGCGGTGGCCCTCAGCTGGTGTAGTCGGATATGACTGGGTTGATGGTGCGGTGGCCGTCAGCTGGTGTAGCAGGATGGGACTGGGCCGATGGTGCGGTGGCCGTCAGCTGGTGTAGCAGGATGGGACTGGGCCGATGGTGCGGTATACGTCAGCTGATGTAGCCGGGTAGGACTGGGCTGGTCCGATGACTGTCAGCTAGTGTTGTCAGAGGCGGCCGGGCCCACCGTCGAGTGGCGAGGCCGTCGCGTCTACTGACGGCGTCGACAGAGCGGTGACCGTGTCGAGACGTCGGCGGCGGCGCGTAACAGTGGCGGTGACGCCGGTTTGCGCGTCAGGTGGCCGAGATCGGCGCCGGTGTGCTGCGGCGGAGCCGGTCGGTCGGCTGCTATCTGCGTGGTGTGAACGTCCACTGACGTCCCCGGCTGATGTTCTGGATGCTGGCCCGTGTCGTGCACCGTCGGGCTCGTCGCGCACTGTGGTGTGGTGCAGATTGTGATGATCTCCCGGAAGATTTGTCGACGCGAGACTGTCGTGCACCACCGGGTTCGTCGCACACTGGTGTGAGGCAGATTGTGATGATCTCCCGGGAGATTTGTCGACGCGAGACTGTCGTGTACCACCGGGCTCGTCGCACACTGGTGTAAGGCAGATTGTGATGATCTCCCGGAAGATTTGTCGATGTTAGACCGTGTCGTTTGCGACTGCGAACAAGGTACAAATATAGGGGGGGGCGACTCTGCATCGACTCGGACCGACCGACTCCGACTGCCATCGAGATTGGCCGCCGTCCTGCGATTGTGGCTAAGACACTGGCCAGATGACACGCCGTGCTCATCTCGGCTCAGAAGACTGCTGATGTCCTGAAGGAGCTGTTACACAAAGCACGAATACACGCATCATGTGATATTTATTAAATATACTGTAGTTGGATACGCCCGTGCGCTTTTTAGGGCCTGCTGTTACATCGTTAATTGTGCTGGAGTACATTTGAGCAGTACATTTTCCTCCCTAGGGAGGCGATGTAAGCACATCGTGAGGCGACGAATGTGATTAAAAGCAATGGGAAATTTCAGTGGAAGTAAGCGACAAGCGTCCGCTTTTCAGAAGCTCGGAGATAAAACAAGCACACTTGTCGGAAATATGCATCCCCACATCTCTCCAAAGGCTACACTCATAGGATTAAAGTGACCGCAAACCTCCATAATAGTGGATTAACCCTGCAGTGCCACACTTGCCAGCCAACGGCGGCACGTGACTGGCGTCAGCACATGTGCTTTATCGGACTTCCCACAAGTATTGGTATGTACAAGTGAAGTGCAATTGTCAGCCAGTAATTCACCAGGAGCAGAATGGATGTCCGCCACAACCCACATGCGGACCTCAGCAGCCCGGCGGACGTCCGTCGCACCTTCAGCCTGACTGCGTGCAGTCGCTCATCTGTATCTGTATCATGATGACGCTGTACGTGATGAAGGCCGTCAGCAGCGACAGCAGCGTGTTGCGGTTGACTGAGAAGAAGCCGGCGGCCGAGATCTGAACGTCGGCCGCCTGCACCTGCAGACTGGCCTGCATCAGCTCCAGCTGGACGTCCGAGTCCGGCGTGACGTGCCCGGCCAGCACGGCCAGCATGCCCCTGGCCGCCGACATGGCCCTCTCACCGGCCAGGTAGAGCGCGGCGACCTTGAGCGCGACCTCCAGCAGACTCAACGCCGCGGACGCGGTCGGGCAGCCCAGGGTCGAGTCGCCCAGACAGCCGATCGCCGTTCGCGAGGCGGTGCCGAAGACGTAGAGGATCAGGGCCAGCAGCTGCGTGCCGTAGGCGCGGTTGAAGGTGGCGACAATGTCGACGCAGCGGCCGTGCCTGCGACGAAGGCGACGGATTTGCTCCAGCAGAGATGGCGATGTGCCGGGGCAGGTGAGGTCTGAGACTGACCCCCGGGCGGCACGCGGCCGCACTGACATGGCTGACCTTGATGGCTCTGCCGGCAGTTGACAAGTCGCTGCGGGACTCCGAATCCCGGGACCCGTTGCCATGAGATTCCGAGCCTGTCAGCGGATCAGCACTCACCGCTGCCTCAGCTTCCACACGCGCGTGCTCAAATATGTCGGAGATGGCTGCCATACCAGCCAGCATTTGCCACACGATCAGGTTGAGGCTGATGCTGTAGAACATGCCAATGACAGTCATTGTTGTCAGAGTGTAATCGCCAGCCCAGACGTTGCTGGCTGTCGAAGCCACCTCTAGACATGCTACGACGGTTAGCAATCCGACAGTCATGTACCTTGTCTTGAACACTTCATCTCTGAAGTCATTAATAGCCGCGAAGAGATGGGCCATGCTGGCACCTTGCAAGGAAGTGTGCCACCAGGCACACGTTCAAAGGCACCATTATCGTTACCTGCGTGAAGGTGATGTCTATCGGACTACCAACCAGGTTCGCGTGCCATTGCTGTTGCAGCATGCCGGCCACAGTGTAGCCGCTCATTGCGAAGAAGCCGAGCGCGTGCAGCAGCGACAGCAGACTTGGCCAGCTGATGAAGCGGTGGCGGGGCGGCTGGCGGCGGCTCAACACGTTCGAGACAGGCAGCACTCCCAGCACCACGGACAGCACCAGTAGCGGCCGAGGCAGTGGCGTCGCCATGACCACCGTGCTGGGGCTTGCAGGATACTTGCGCCGGTCGGGACGGTGGTGTCGATGACCTGGTGGACAGGCCAGCTCAGTCCGGTCGGGACGGCGGTGTCGACGATACTGGTGGACAGGCCAGCTCAGTCCGGTCGGGACGGCGGTGTCGACGATACTGGTGGACAGGCCAGCTCAGTCCGGTCGGGACGGCGGTGTCGACGACACTGGTGGACAGGCCAGCTCAGTCCGGTCGGGACGGCGGTGTCGACGATACTGGTGGACAGACCAGCCAGTCCGTCGGGACGGCGGTGTCGATGACACTGGTGGACAGACCAGCTCAGTCCGGTCGGGACGGTGGTGTCAATGACACTGGTGGACAGACCAGCTCAGTCCGGTCGGGACGGTGGTGTCGATGACACTGGTGGACAGGCCAGCTCAGTCCGGTCGGGACGGTGGTGTCGATGACACTGGTGGACAGACCAACTCAGTCCGGTCGGGACGGCGGTGTCGACGATACTGGTGGACAGGCCAGCTCAGTCCGGTCGGGACGGCGGTGTCGACGACACTGGTGGACAGGCCAGCTCAGTCCGGTCGGGACGGTGGTGTCGATGACACTGGTGGACAGACCAGCTCAGTCCGGTCGGGACGCGGTGTCGATAACACTGGTGGACAGGCCAGCTCAGTCCGGTCGGGACGGCGGTGTCGATGACCTGGTGGACAGGCCAGCTCAGTCCGGTCGGGACGGCGGTGTCGATAACACTGGTGGACAGGCCAGCTCAGTCCGGTCGGGACGGCGGTGTCGATGACACTGGTGGACAGGCCAGCTCAGTCCGGTCGGGACGGTGGTGTCGATAACACTGGTGGACAGACCAGCTCAGTCCGGTCGGGACGGCGGTGTCGATGACACTGGTGGACAGGCCAGCTCAGTCCGGTCGGGACGGCGGTGTCGATGACCTGGTGGACAGGCCAGCTCAGTCCGGTCGGGACGGCGGTGTCGACGACACTGGTGGACAGGCCAGCTCAGTCCGGTCGGGACGGCGGTGTCGATGACACTGGTGGACAGGCCAGCTCAGTCCGGTCGGGACGGTGGTGTCGATGACACTGGTGGACAGGCCAGCTCAGTCCGGTCGGGACGGCGGTGTCGATGACACTGGTGGACAGGCCAGCTCAGTCCGGTCGGGACGGCGGTGTCGATGACACTGGTGGACCGGCCAGCTCAGTCCGGTCGGGACGGTGGTGTCGATGACACTGGTGGACAGACCAGCTCAGTCCGGTCGGGACGGCGGTGTCGATGACACTGGTGGACAGGCCAGCTCAGTCCGGTCGGGACGCGGTGTCGATGACACTGGTGGACAGGCCAGCTCAGTCCGGTCGGGACGGCGGTGTCGACGACACTGGTGGACAGGCCAGCTCAGTCCGGTCGGGACGGTGGTGTCGATGACACTGGTGGACAGGCCAGCTCAGTCCGGTCGGGACGGCGGTGTCGACGACACTGGTGGACAGGCCAGCTCAGTCCGGTCGGGACGGCGGTGTCGATGACACTGGTGGACCGGCCAGCTCAGTCCGGTCGGGACGGTGGTGTCGATGACACTGATGGACAGGCCAGCTCAGTCCGGTCGGGACGGTGGTGTCGATGACACTGGTGGACCGGCCAGCTCAGTCCGGTCGGGACGGCGGTGTCGATGACACTGGTGGACAGGCCAGCTCAGTCCGGTCGGGACGGTGGTGTCGATGACACTGGTGGACAGACCAGCTCAGTCCGGTCGGGACGGTGGTGTCGATGGCACTGGTGGACCGGCCAGCTCAGTCCGGTCGGGACGGCGATGTCGATGACACTGATGGACAGGCCAGCTCAGTCCGGTCGGGACGGTGGTGTCGATGACACTGGTGGACAGACCAGCTCAGTCCGGTCGGGACGGTGGTGTCGATGACACTGGTGGACAGACCAGCTCAGTCCGGTCGGGACGGTGGTGTCGATGACACTGGTGGACAGGCCAGCTCAGTCCGGTCGGGACGGTGGTGCCGGTGACACTGATGGAATAAGTTAGCACAGTCCGATGTTGGTGGATTGTCCAGTTCTGGTCGAAAGCGTCGCCGACGCAGGTCCGCAATGACGCCATTGCCACTAAAGATCGCCATTATACTCAGGGCGGCCATGTTTGCGATGTCACACTGGCTGTTGACATAAGTCCGGTGGCACTTGCCAGTGAAAAAGGTGCGCCAACCCGGCTGGTGTCACCGTCTGTGCATCAGTGTACAGCAAAACAGCACCTTTTCACTGGCAATGCCGCTGCTACTGCGTGACCACTACTCTTATTGGCCGGCTCCGTGTGCGCTGACCTTGCAAACGCCAAAATAGACGTAGACGTCTTGTATATTCGACATGCTTGTTGCATGCGTGTGCGCATTTCTGCCTTATTGTGCTTTGTGCATAAATTGTTGGGGTGAAAACAATTTGGCTGGTTAATTTTAGTGAAGCAATGCATGTGATGCTATTTCATTACGCTACCTGGATGCTGACATGGAATCCCATTCGCATGTACCTGGATGCTTCTGCTCTGAGCGTGGTCACCGACGTTTTAATTTCACGGTATAAGTAATTACCACCATTTAGCTCCATAAACCAGGTTCAGCATGTTTCAAGCGTAATGATCGCTGATAACAACATAAGAATCCACGAGTTACGTTACTCACCTTGTTCGCTTATCTGACTTAACTAAGACACACCTGGGTCATAACAACATCTAACAGACGTTCTCGTGTTGAACCCGTAGTCCTCATTATATATCCATGTTTTAATTCTTCGTTATAGCAGTCGTACAGAATGAGCGGGTTTTCCGTTGGTTCGTCATGCTAGAACATATATGTTCTCGAGATAGCCAGGCACAAAACAAAGAAGTGAATGGGTGGCGAAATTAATAGATCGGAGGAAAATGTTTTCATACATTTTGATGGGCCAGCATTAGAACACCGCGCAGTTTCCGCAGCCGTCTCCAATCTCTGTTACCACCTGCCCGACTTCCCACAAATCACAAGTCGGCTGGTGCAATCGACTCGTGACGTGCGATTTCATCAGCCGGTTCGGATATTGTGACCCTAGGTCAAGACCAGAATAGCTTCAGAAGATTGGAGACGACTGCATTTGAACCTCTGCCTGGCTACAGCCACATAGCCACAAGTAACAGTACGCTGCTATTTGAAGGTCACAGTGTTAAACTATGGTCATTATATTCGCATCGCATGAAATCGAATGCTGAGTCGCCGCTGAAGGATTAGAAAAGATCGGACAAGTAGTTACAGAGATTGGAAACGTCTCCAGAGACTGCAGTGCTTTAATGTTTCCTTTGTAGAGGATGCACCCACGTAGTGTCTTCTGGCTTCGGATAGTGTGCTTCATTAGCGACCACTGCATTTAGACGAACGCTGCGCAGTTTCTGCGAACTCTTAATTATATATCCAAGCCTCACGTAAATGCTCTATCTCTGACTGAAGCTGTTTTCATGATATTATCGAATGGCCCAGATGCAACCCCAGTGCAACTAATTATCATTGGTCATATAAAGTGGCCGAAGTCACTGTGTAAAGGAAGATACATCTATCCTCAACTTAATATTGCACCCAGACATAGACGTGTGCATTGTTCTTGTATTTTCCAAACCAAAGAAACCGTGCAATTGACAAAATAATGCAGATGGTCGTAAATGGACGACCCATGCTCATTTATTCTGACTTGGAATAATGATTGGAATGTCTCGTGTAACACTTGCCAGCCGTAAAGCTGTATCATGGACAGTTCAATTTACGGCCGCTTCAAAATCCAAATCCAGCAGGCCGTTGTTTTCAATGGAATGACCTTCATGATGTGATTTTAGCTGATCTGGAGTTACAGTTATAGCTACTTCTTACAGTTATAGCTTAAGCACACTTTTAAAGGAAAACCGTTCATTTCCTTTAACCGTGTTCCGTGCTTGCTGCTCGGTACTGCGGTAGCGTACACGGTCGGGGTGGTGGCAGACACTGCCCCAAAGATCTCGAGAACTGCCGATCAGATTTTGATGCAAAAGCGGAACTCGACTCGTCTCGACAAGAACTACATTACTGAAGCAAAACATCCAGTTTTTAAAAAAGAACGGCCAGAAGACAAAATGAAACCTCAAAATTTGTAAGCATATTTTAGTTGTCACTGCGCACATGCATACCCGTATAGTCTTATAACACAGACATCGCTCGATTTGTAAGATGACTTCCTTCAGATATTTACGGCTTACTGCCAAAATGAAAGATTATATATTAATCATATATCATATATCAATAGGTGGTTCCAAGCATTGTAAATAGGGACTTTTTCGGATCAGAAATTCATGTTTTTTTTCTCTCCTTTTAGTGATATAAGTAAGAAAACATAACAAGCACCTGAATATGTAAAGGTGTTTGCAATGCGCACAGATGGGCCCATGTAATAAAGAAATAAATCGATTAAACATAAATATATTATATTGCATAATTATGTAAAAACATCTTTAGATAGGTATCGGTGATACAAATTCAAAAAACAAAACACAAAGCGCTCTTCCAAATTGTAATTGCCTGAGCACACCACTGCTAGTATTTTTCCCTTCATATTTAGCACTCATGGTCTGTGAGTGAGTGGTCTATTAGTGTCATCAATAGCTTCATATTCTTTGCTTTTTCGAAAAGTATGATGAACGTATGTCAGGTTCCTTTGCGTTTCTTCCACCTCGCCACTGTACAGAACCTCGAAGATCCCGAGGCCACTCCGATGAGCCGCTTTTTGTTGTGAAATTAACATGACATGCACACCATAAATTTATGAAACGCCACAAAATTTCGCGCCTTTAATTGGCCGGTGATTTCTCGAGATACCCCGGCTGAAATTCCAGCTATATCGCCCAGCCGCCTGACATGGATCGAGCCTGTTTGGGATGCAGATTGAACCAATGGCGTACGCTAGGACGAATAGATATAATTCAATTGCTTCTTAAAACATCCAAGCAACTGCTTTCGGTTCTCAGCGTGCTTGTATATATATCTGGTGTGTCTGGTGTGCATATATATCTGGTGCAGAGAGAAAGATGTGTGTGTTGGCAGGACAAGTGACCGCATGGCAGGGTGAACTCTCAGTTATACTCACGGGCTGAGAGTTGTATTCTTTCAAGGGTGCTTGTGCACAGTGGCGCAGCGAAGGAGGTGGGACCGGGAGCTCGCCCACCCTTCAGCAAAAGATCGCGAGCCCATCGAGCGCCGCTAAAAGACTAGCATAGAACCCTATGGGTAGCACCCCTGAAAGTTATCGGTATCTGTTGTAATGAATTGAAAACACCCGTGAAAATGTGTGCAATTCTCCACCGATGATTATGCCCCTTCGATGCGCCGCTATCACATCTGCACATTCCACTCAGCAATTGTTGGACCAACTCAAAGAACCTGGCCGAAGCCCGGATCATAAAAAACGTCTTCCTTACTGCAGAACATTTTTCGTCCACCGCTTCGGGATAGTGCACTTCCCGAACAACAAGGCATCTCCTCTCTGCCCGCCAGAAGGAAGGAAATCGGACTCAGCACCAAACATTGGTTTGGCATGGTGCTGCAGGTTGACAGGGATGGTTTTCCATAAGGCCCACACGGAAAAATCGCCCTTGCGAGAGCCGGACACACCTGAGTGTCATATATTTGCCCGGTAAGATGAGCGAAGATGGCCAGGATGGGCGGGTTTCCCACGCTTGATTGTGGACGTGGGCAGGTAAGAAATAACGACGGTGCCGACGTTTGATGTATGAGGCGGCAACGCCCAACGGCGACGCAGACGTATACCGACCAGCGGCGGCCAGGGATGCCAGCGGAGCACCAAGAGAGAGAGAGAGAGGGAGCATCACCGGGATACACCGAAAGAGATGCAGAGAAGGAAAAGAGAGAGAGAGAGAGAGAGAGAGAGGGGGGAGCAGCACCGGGATACACCGAAAGAGATGCAGAGATGGAAGAGAGAGAGAGAGAGAGAGAGAGAGAGAGAGAGAGAGAGAGAGAGAGAGAGAGAGAGAGAGAGAGAGAGAGAGAGAGAGAGAGAGAGAAAGAGAGAGAGAGGAGAGAGAGAGAGAGAGAGAGAGAGAGAGAGAGAGAGAGAGAGAGAGAGAGAGAGAGAGAGAGAGAGAGAGAGAGAGAGAGAGAGAGAGAGAGAGAGAGAGAGAGAGAGAGAGAGAGAGAGAGAGAGAGAGAGAGAGAGAGAGAGAGAGAGAGAGAGAGATCAGTGATCACGAAAAGAGCCGCAACAGGGAACACTGAAATTAGTAGCATCAAGGAGCACGAAAATAACCGCACCAGGGAGCACCCTGGTAGCATGACCCAGGGAGCATGACAGCTGGCAGATGGCAGCTGCTCAGCAAGGAAGACCAGGGTTTCTTGTATAAATATCTCTACATATTCTTTGAGCATCGCACGCGGCGTCAGTTGAACTCCTCATTACTAATGACATAATCGCTGGACACATGACGGAACCGCTTGAGGAGACATTCCAGCCGACCGGACGTAACGTGCTGCCCGCTCTCTTTCCTGGCGTGCCGCCACAGGAAATTGTGCCCGTCTGTGGTCAGGTCCAAGGTCTCTGACGTGACTCTGATTGAACCTAGCCCGTGATCTCCCCGGTAACATTTTACATGACCTCTCGTCGAGGCTCTCCTGTCATTTTCCTCTTCAGGCTCTCCTTTGGCTTTTTCGTGACATCCTGCTGGGATTCTTCTGCTACCTTTCTGGTGACATGTCCTCGAAACTCTCCCCTGACCTGCTATCTTATATATATATATATATATATATATATATATATATATATATATATATATATATATATATATATATATATATGTATGTCTATATACCCCGGGATGACCAAAATATACATCTTCCAACTTCCATCAATCCTCATCCGTGCAAGCCATTTTGTTGCCACCGTCCTCAGCGAATGTAGGCGGAGGAGTTGTGACCCTCTTCTGTTTCCAAACGAAAATTGCTAGCAACATAAAACAAACGGAGCGCGTTGCACATGGCAAGATGTGACAATTATCCCGATTAACCCGATTGACGAAATGACCCGACTTTTGCATCTCGGATGACGGGCGATCTGTCAGGTCAGCTGAAGATGTTTTTTTTTGTGGAAAAGTCAAGTATTTTCATGTTTAATCGTCACATGCGTTAACACAGCATCAGATAGGCATCCAATATGTTCGACATAATATTCCTCATTACCTTGGAACATTAAAGATGGGTGACATAAATACAGATTCGAAGGTTAGGTGTCCAGATGAGGTCAGTGACGCAGCCAGGACTTTTATAAAGGGGGCCCAACGAAAATGAGAAAAAAAGAAACTTAGTCAGAATTCTTGCTGGGATGGCGTTATGAACCATGGTCTACATATATTGTCCAACCAACATATTGATTGTCCAACCAGGGTTCTTCAGCGTTCAAAGTTTGGCTTCAGCGCTCAAAATTATGCCAAAAATGACCAAGAATCCGAAAAGGATCATCTGCGGTCAAGTCTGAGGTCATCTGAGGTCATCTGAGGTCTTCTGGCGTCATAGCTCAGTGACGTAGCAGAACAGCTGGACATTGTGCATATGCCATAAGGTCGGCAAGGATGCGCCATGAACTGCGCTGAGCAGTGGCAGGCCGACCTGCAACACGCTCCGTTGTCGCGAAAAAAAGCCCGCAGGGTGGTAAGTGGTTTGCACGAAGCCTCCTGCATGGGCGACGACTAAAGGCGCAGCCGGCTGGCAGGCAGCATGGTGGCGTCCAGCCGGTCCTGGTCGGTCAACGTTCGCCTGCCAACCGGTCCGTACGTCCGGTCACGTGCTCCACCGCCCCAGGTGTCGGCTACCTCGGCCGCAACCAAGGCAGTCGCACCTTGTGCGTGATTGGTGAATTTGTGTGTGAAGCGGTGTCAGCTTAGCTGCCTGGTAACCGCAGGTCAGCTTGGCCACTGCACTTGAAGTAAATGTAGGTCTACACCCAGCTCCTTTCAGTGGAGGTCTTCGCACTAGCCAGTGTTTCTTTTCAGGTAAGCACAAAGCATTGAACAGTGCGTTTTCCAACGTCGACCCTCAATGTACTGTGAATATTTCGCAGACCCAGACTCTTGAGATCATCCATTTCGAGAGGCCTGTTACAGCAGTTTGAAATACCGACAAACAGTCGTTCCTGGTAATTCAAGCAATATTTTCGTTAAATGAGTTTGCCTTTTCGATAGTTTGCCTTGCTCAGAGCGCCTTGGGTCAGTACTCTTCCTTTTGTCGTCAATTTCAGCTGATGCAGGTGTAGCTACCTCATCTGACCATTTCCCATGCGACCGTACCCACTCCACTACCCGGGCATGTCCCATCCTTATTGTTCGCTCTCTGCACTATTTTCTGCATCCCCTTCACAACTCACGCCATAGTCTTGCAACCATAGGCACAGCAAAGGGGGACCCTTAGCAACCAAAAATGCACTAGATGAAAAAAGACACCGAGATTTTCTCCACGCAAAACCAGACACTTTCGGCGCGCGAAGCGCGTCGAAAGCGTTCTCTGTATCATGACATTCTTTTGGTCGTGACTCCATTAAGAAAATCCTGACTACGCTACTGGCTGCAACGGCCAGGGCTGGCTGAAGAGACTCTTAGTCCCATACCCATTCGATAGTTGCTGCATTCTACGGGCATGCCCATACCAAACAACCAAGCGATCATACTCAGCCAACAGGCGCGTCAATCATACCCAGCCAACAGGCGCGTCAATCATACCCAGCCAACAGGCCCATCAACCATACCCAGCCAACAGGCCCATCAATCATACCCAGCCAACAGGCCCGTCAATCATACCCAGCCAACAGGCGCGTCAATCATACCCAGCCAACAGGCCCATCAATCATACCCAGCCAACAGGCCCATCAATCATACCCAGCCAACAGGCACGTCAATCATACCCAGCCAACAGGCCCATCAACCATACCCAGCCAACAGGCCCATCAACCATACCCAGCCAACAGGCGCGTCAATCATACCCAGCCAACAGGCCCATCAACCATACCCAGCCAACAGGCCCATCAATCATACCCAGCCAACAGGCCCGTCAATCCCAGCCAACAGGCCCGTCAATCATACCCAGCCAACAGGCCCATCAATCATACCCAGCCAACAGGCACGCCAATCATACCCAGCCAAATGGCGCGTCAATCATACCCAGCCAACAGGCCCGTCAATCCCAGCCAACGGGCGCTCAAACACCAAATGGCGCGTCAATCATACCCAGCCAACAGGCGCGTCAATCATACCCAGCCAACAGGCGCGTCAATCGTACCCAGCCGACAGGCCCATCAATCATACCCAGCCAACAGGCCCATCAATCATACCCAGCCAACAGGCACGCCAATCATACCCAGCCAACAGGCACGTCAATCGTACCCAGCCAACAGGCCCATCAATCATACCCAGCCAACAGGCCCATCAATCATACCCAGCCAACAGGCACGCCAATCATACCCAGCCAACTGGCGCGTCAATCATACCCAGCCAACAGGCGCGTCAATCATACCCAGCCAACAGGCCCATCAATCATACCCAGCCAACAGGCACGCCAATCATACCCAGCCAACAGGCACGCCAATCATACCCAGCCAACAGGCACGTCAATCGTACCCAGCCAACAGGCCCATCAATCATACCCAGCCAACAGGCCCATCAATCATACCCAGCCAACAGGCACGCCAATCATACCCAGCCAACAGGCACGTCAATCGTACCCAGCCAACAGGCCCATCAATCATACCCAGCCAACAGGCCCATCAATCATACCCAGCCAACAGGCACGCCAATCATACCCAGCCAACAGGCGCGTCAATCATACCCAGCCAACAGGCCCATCAATCATACCCAGCCAACAGGCACGCCAATCATACCCAGCCAACAGGCGCGTCAATCATACCCAGCCAACAGGCGCGTCAATCGTACCCAGCCGACAGGCACGTCAATCGTACCCAGCCAACAGGCCCATCAATCATACCCAGCCAACAGGCCCATCAATCATACCCAGCCAACAGGCACGCCAATCATACCCAGCCAACAGGCACGTCAATCGTACCCAGCCAACAGGCCCATCAATCATACCCAGCCAACAGGCCCATCAATCATACCCAGCCAACAGGCCCATCAATCATACCCAGCCAACAGGCACGCCAATCATACCCAGCCAAATGGCGCGTCAATCATACCCAGCCAACAGGCCCGTCAATCCCAGCCAACGGGCGCGTCAATAATACCCAGCCAAATGGCGCGTCAATCATACCCAGCCAACAGGCGCGTCAATCATACCCAGCCAACAGGCGCGTCAATCATACCCAGCCAACAGGCGCGTCAATCATACCCAGCCAACAGGCGCGTCAATCATACCCAGCCAACAGGCCCATCAATCATACCCAGCCAACAGGCCCATCAATCATACCCAGCCAACAGGCACGCCAATCATACCCAGCCAATGGGCGTCAATCATACCCAGCCAACAGGCGCGTCAATCGTACCCAGCCAACAGGCGCGTCAATCATACCCAGCCAACAGGCCCATCAATCATACCCAGCCAACAGGCACGCCAATCATACCCAGCCAAATGGTGCGTCAATCATACCCAGTCAACAGGCACGCCAAGCATACCCAGCCAACAGGCACGCCAATCATACCCATCCAAATGGTGCGTCAACCATACCCAGCCAACATGCGCGCCAATCATACCCAGCAACAGGCGCGCCAATCATATTCAGCCAAATGGTGCGTCAATCATACCCAGCCAACAGGCGTGCCAATCATACCCAGCCAACAGGGCGCCAATCATACCCAGCCGACAGGCACGTCAATCATATCCAGCCAACAGGCGCGCCAATCATACCCAGCCGACAGGCGCGCCAATTGGCGCACTTGTTCAACCTCGGAAAAGTGCTGAACGATGGCAGGCGACCCCAGCCTGGGTAAGAGAGAACTTCGCCAATGTCTGTGTGGTGGTAAACGTTGACTGATCACAGCGGCACCTGTCCCACCTCCGGAGCACAGCGACAGCTGTTCCAACTCCTGATCACAGCGGCACATGCCCCACCACCAGATCACAGCGACACCTGTCCCTCCGACGGCCGGTCGTCGGTCTCGACGCGACCGGATCTGACGGCAGTCTGCGTGACGCCACCGTCGGAGGAGGCTGCACCGCCGGCCGCCAGCTCCACCCCGCGGCGTGCCCACCGGAACAGGAGAGGTCAACACAGGTCAGTGGTCAGGTCAGCCCTACCCATGCCGAGCGAAGGACCCACTGGAGCAGAGAGGTAAATCCCAGGTCAGTGGTTAGGTCAGCCCTGCCTGTACTCAACGGGGTGTTCACTGGAGCAGAGAGGTAAGCCCCAGGTCAGTGGTCAGGTTATCCCCGCCCCTTCTCAGTGGATAGTCCACCGAACCAGGGAGGCAACCCCCAGGCCAGATCAGCTTCACTCGTGTCTAGCGGGGTGTTCACTGGAGCAGGGAGGCGACCCCAGGTCAGTGATTAGATCAGACCCACCTCTACGCAGCGGGGTATCTACTGGAGCAGGAAGGTGAATTCCAGGTCAGAAGTTTGGTAAGCCCGTCTGGACACAGCGGGGCATCTACTGGAGCAGGGAGATGACCCCCAAGTCAGCGGTTAGGTCAGCTCCGCCTGTACCCAGTAGAGTATCCACTGGACCAGGGAGGTAGCCCCCAGGTCAGTAGTTAGGTCAGACCCACCTCTGTGCACCGGAGTGTCCACTGGAACAGGAAGGTAACTCCCAGGTCATGTCAGCTTCACCTGCACCCAGCGGGGCGTCCACTGGAGTAGGAAGGTGGCCCCTAGGTCAGTGGCCAAGTCAATATCACCTGTACCTGACGGGATGTTCACTTATTTTACACACAGGTTATTGGACTATTATCGGACTTTACTGGATTATAAAGATTGATGTTTTGAAAGGTCTGTACTTCGGCTTTTCTCATCAAGCCTTCATCGAACCAAGATGGTGAATACAACATAAACGATCGAGATGCAAGCTTGACATCATGAAGGACATTGAAGTCCGAGAATCGTCAAAAAACCAATGATTCACCCGGATAGAAGTACTTTGAGAAGAAATACACGAGCTAGGATTAATGAATATATGTAAAACCGGAGGTGCCATGGCAGGTCAAATGTGCGTACTGATGTGGTTGGTGGAACTATGCCAGATGACGATGTGGCTGGTGAAACTGTGCCAGGCTGTTGTGTTTGTTTTGTTTCGATCATCTACGCAGGACTCATTTTGCCTGACTTATCTTTAATTACTGTAATTTTGAGTAGACTGTCCTTCGCTCGGAGGATGCCTTGGTATGCATCAGCATGCAAGATTGCATCTAACTGATGAAACTAAGGGCATTTTACCTCAATATTTTGAATATGTTTCCTGCAACCTCAGAAACTGGAAGCTTTTGTGCATTTTAACAGGTCCTAAGCAATGCACCATTTCATAATTATTTTGACGCATAGCTCTACATAATCGCGGCCTTAAATGAATAGGCATGTTTAAAACCCTTACAAATATACAAGCAAGATTGAGTCGATTGAGTTTGAATTGGTCTCATTTGCAAGACCAAGTTCGCTTGCTTCGCTCGTTCACTCACTCCGTCTGAATTCATGTTTCAACCACACCAGACGACGTCGGAATAACTATTTGAACTTGTAGGATCCGTCTTGAAATTCGAATCGTACGACATCAAGGCATGTAATTATCAGACATGGAAGTTGAAGTGCCCGGAACACAAAATATAGCAATGTACAATACATCATTTTAAGTTGGGTCAAAATCAATAAAATCACGGTTAGCACGAAAGTAACACAAAAACAGACATGGCAATTACCGTGCATGCAACTCAAGTGTAGCAAACAACTTTTCCATTCAACGACTTCACCATGTCCGGAGAGAGTTTCTGAATGTACAGTCTTTCTATAGAATTTGAAGCTGCCTGAAGACAGTACTTGCCGCAAGTATAGTAGTATTGTCAGTGAATTGTTTTCTGATCAGGTTCTCGTGTTGCTGGCCCGTGTGTTGGAGCTGTGCTCCGTCGCACCTGTGCATAATCAAGCGTGTGCTGAGCGACGTGTTGTTACACCATTGTAGTGTGCGGGGCGAAGGGTATTTACATAAAATCTTCTTGGGGCCATTTGAACTGGTGCACTATACTGGTGGCTTTTAGTTTGTCAGGTGAACCGGGAGAGCTGTTCTTCATGAGAGGTTTGATGTGTTCTTTTTCTTACAGCATGGGCTAAGATGAATGCGACTGTTGTTGTCTGTAGGGGTTTTTAATATCTAGTATTATTTTCTGGTCAGCTTTGCATGCAATGCCGTTGTTAGCTTTGTAGTAGATGCTGCATCAGAGTCTTGATCGCGGCATGAGGAGGCCACGTGGTACGACGGCATAGTACTGCTGGGCATTGATTTAGTTCACTGTATACTGATGCGATCCGTTCTCGCACTCCTGCGACCTCCTCGTAGTCGTACGACACTATTCCGCATCCTTCGCCGCTGGCAAACTGGAAATTTGGTCCGTCATCGAAATGTTGCTTACAGTGGATAGAATGAACTTGTGTCAGATAAATTAACGGCTGACATTATGAACCATGTCGACGGATACGTTTGCGTCCCCGTGCGTTCCTCGTACTTTCTGCATACATGCACCTGTATATACATACATACACATCCACCCCCACACACACACCCACACCCACACGCACACACACACACACACACACACACACACACACACACACACACACACACACACACACATACACACACACACACACACATATATAGATATATATATCTATATATATATATATATATATATATATATATATATATATATATATATATATATATATATATATATATATATATATATATGTGTATTCTAAGATCTCAGATTGGCTGTCTTCATTTCCTCTTCTTGCTCTTCAGAGGCACATATTACAAATAATGTCTAATGTTGGCGACACATGTTCATCTTTAAGAA